>OZ012741.1:35824872-35937372 GCA_963859935.3 Lathyrus sativus | reverse complement strand
TTTTAGGTTAAAGTTCGTCATGCCAGCTTTCTGAGGCTTTGAACAGAACTCGAATCGAACTTCCGAACGAAAGTTATGAATTTTTAAAGATTTTTCAAATATCAGTCCTAGTGTAATCGGTTACCCCAAATATAGTAATCGATTATACCCTTGGAAACCATCCAACAATGCAAAATTAGAACAGGGTAACGGGTTACCTAAATCAGGGTAACCGGTTACCCCTTCACAGTTTGCCCAAAAACGCTACTTTTCAACAGTGTAACTGATTACTCTATATCTGGTAATCAATTACACCTCACAGTAGGAAAAGTGTTTTTTAACTCATCCCAAAATCCCACTTTCCATACAAAACGTGTAATCCTTCGTTCTACTCAAAAACCAGTTTTCATCAATACAAAAACTCTGATTTCTTTCTCCAAAAATACCCCAAAGCAATCGTTCCGACTCTGATTCACGATTTCACACAACGACACAACCACAACAACAATCAACCATCGATTAAACGAATAAAAAAAAGAAGAAATTACATCAATTTCATCATCTACTGCGATTCTAACAACAACATACAACATTTCTCATAATCAAATAATTCAACAACAACATTCCATCAGAAACATGAATATAGGGAAAAACAACACAAGACCTACATGAAAGAGACTACCCACTATATCATCATACTAACCCTTAGCTAGTTAGAATCTCACTCTTACCTTAAAGTTCTTGCAATGATTTCTTCTTCCTCAATAATGGATTCCTCTTCCCTTGCTCTAGCTCTCACTTTACCTTCTTTCTTCAGTTTCTCCCAAAAACACGTACGGACCAATATTCCTCTCAACTTCCCCTTTTATTTTCTTATATTATTATTATTATTATTATTATTATTATTATTATTATTATTATTATTATTATTATTATTATCCTAATGTTATTATTATTAATAATAATTCTACCAATTAAATAATAATAATAATATTCACTAATTATTTAAATTAATAATATTAATCTAATATTAATAATATTATTTAATTAGTCATTCTCACTGCACCACCAAGTTCTACAAAATTAGCCACACATCCCTCACCTTTAAAGTCATTACTTCTAAGGTCACTACATCCTACCACAGGGTGCAATAATTAAAATAAAACGGTTGTTACAATAATTATTAATGGAGAAGTTAAATATTTGATTATAAAATATATCTGTAAAATATTTAGGCTTAAATGCAATTTTAGTCCCCCTATTTTTTTTAATCTTTTAGTCTACCCATTTATGTTTTCAGCCTTTTAGTCCCCTTATTCAACCTTGATTGGGTTTTTTTAGTCCCTACATACTTGGGTCTATTTGACAAATGAAAAAGGTGAGTATGAACACAATAATTGGCATCACGTCATTAATAAAAATTAAAAACTAAAAGAGTTAATTATTTTAAATTTTGATTTTTTTAATAATTTAAATAATAAAATATATTTACAAAAACAAATCAAAACATTAAATTGACCATGAAACCCTAAATCATCAGTTTCATCCCCTTTCCTTCGTCAGTTTCCATCACCTCCTTTGTCACCCAGATCATGAAACCCTAAATGTTTGTGTAATTGTTCTTAAAAAATACCAAAACCCCATCGTTTACATCATATTATTCTTAATCTTCAACCATGTTCAGATATTTCCAAGGAAGCAACTGCAACAAATTTCATTTCAGCCGTGATGAATGTAGACGTGGTCTTGGTGCACCATTGATGACATCATGGGCTGATGTTAACCCAGGATGTTATTTATATGGATGTGAAGTGTATAAGGTATTAAAGTTATGTAACTCATCTCATTCAAATTTATGTCTGTTAAATTTGAAATACATTAAAACTATATTTCTTCTGCATTCTTCGTAGCTTCGGGGACACTAAAGGTGCAATCATTTTGTTTGGTATGAGGAGGAGATGACTCCAAGATCAAAAGAGTTGATTTCTTCATTGAATGAAAGATTAGTTCTAAAGAAGATTAAAGTCAATGAATGCAAGCACAAAGAGGATAAATTGAAGATGAAGATCAAGTTTCTGAAAATCCAGTTGAAGTTTATAATTGGGGTGATCGTTATGTTGTTAATAAGACTCGTTGATACAAGTGTAATGAATTAGGAATTACCAATTTTCTTTAGTTTTTGAACCAATCATGTTATGGTGTTGTTGTTTAGTTAATGAGCTTTTGAAACAGCCATGTAACCAGAAATTACGAATGGAAAAATTTTGTTCCAAATTAGACAACTTGTTTAATATGCAATATTTATGACAGTAAACTTGTGTAATGACAATATGCAACCTATTTAATATGCAATATGCAAGCCAATTTTGTGCAATATGCGTGCCATTTGTGACAACCTGTTTAATAGGTAATATGCACCCAATATAAATTTGACAGGCTAATATGCACCCAAATTAATTATTGTCATAACATCAGAATAACCATCGTTATTATATCAAAATAACCATTGTTATTACATCAAAATAACAATTGTCATAACATGCCATTATAGGCAATTACATCAAAATAACCATTGTTATCACGTAAAAATAACCATTGTTATAACAGACCATTATAGGCAATTACATCAAACTAACCATTACAACAAAATAACTACAATCATAACAAACCATTATAGCAAGATGACAGAACATTGTCATAACAGTTTTATGGCATGCGTTTTCATCCACTAGACTTGCAAATTACCGAAATTGGTTCCCTACCCTTTTAGAAATTCTAGTGTAGAACTTCCAATCGTCCATGCATTTTACTACCATCCTTTTTCTATCACTTTTCTTCAGAGCAACAATTTTCTTCATCTCCATTGCATACTCCTTCAAAGCATCCCTAACCATCTCTTTATTGTTAAACATTATACCTAGTTGAAACTTGAATACCTCTCCACTTTTATAAGCTAGAAACCTATCATGTTCCTCATCATCATCACTAGTAGGAGGTGTATGCAACACATTAGAATCATCATCCACATCTAAATTATCTACCTTATCAACTAACTTATTAGAAGGTAGGATTATGGTCCAATCTATATCATCAATCTCATCACTATACTCATACTCAGTGTCACTGACACTTTCAAAATCATCTTTACTTCCAACATAGTCTGGGTCAATACTTTCACTCCTTACTTGCATTACATCCTCAACATTTTCACTCCTAAATTGCACATCACTATCAATCATTTCAGCTTCTACTTCCTCATCATCAAAATTTGGAGCAAAATCATCATTAAAGTGTACTTCCTTAGCACAATCATGAATTAATTCTGCACCATCTGAAACTCTGGTATGCAAATATCAGATGTCCTAAGAGATGTCGAGACACTGATATCTATTTAAAGCACAAGGACAAGATAAACACAATTATAAGTACATAAACTAACAAAACAAAAAGAGTTGTTAACCCAGTTTGGTGTAGAACAACACCTACGTCTGGGGGCTACCAAGCAGGAAGTAAATCCACTATTAGTAGTATCAATTCAAAGGTAAAGTATCCCAGTTTACAACTTCTCACTTAATCCCTACCCAGTGCAATTTCTACCTAAGACACTCCTAGATATGAGAATTCCCTCTCAATTCCTAACAGTCACAACCAGTAGTGATAGAATTAGCAATATATCAAAAGAAGTCACACTTTAAAAAAATACTTGATTTTGCTTAAAAGCTTCAATCAAGAACAACACACTCTTGCTTAAAAGCTTAGAGTGGACAGTTACAACTCAATAACATCAGTCCAGTTCGAGCATCTAGGTGATGAATGAATGGCTTACAAACAGTCTACCTCAATGTAACAGAAACTACACGAGTGACACGCAATACAATAGCACACTAAAAGAAAACTCAAACTGTAAACCCTTATTTGCACACACAGTTTCTTTTTCAATAATTACCACCACTATTTTAGGTTTAGTAAGTTTCTTTATATAGAC
Source organism: Lathyrus sativus (assembly GCA_963859935.3). Classification (NCBI taxonomy): domain Eukaryota; kingdom Viridiplantae; phylum Streptophyta; class Magnoliopsida; order Fabales; family Fabaceae; genus Lathyrus; species Lathyrus sativus. Next base: position 35,933,408 of record OZ012741.1, on the reverse strand, counting down.
TCGTGAAGTATGGGCTTTGATTCTTAAATCAATTCCATTATGTTAGTTTTACACCATCTGCAAAATCTTCTCCATAATAACAGGAAAAGTTTCCTAAAAATTCTCATCACCCAAATTTAGAAATTTGTGCACAGTTGGAAATACAGAAACTTGTTCCTGATAAAACCTTTTTGGCCTGCGAAAATTACTGAGATATATTCCAAAAGAAGTATCACAAAATTAAAACAAATCTGTCAAAAATTAAAACAGCCAGAACAGATGTTTTGGTATAACATGTTACAACATATGTTAGGACATCTTCTCTCAAGGTGAGTTGACCAGCATGTTACAACATCACACATAACATCCTGTTGTGAACCATGTATTATCAAAATTGTTGTCAATTTTTAAACCATGGAACTTAAAATCTCCCCCTTTGGCAAATTTTAGCTAAAACACCTTTTGCACAATAAACCCTGTAGAGAGGAATAAAATTCCAAAAGCACACAACACCAGATGCATTACATGTAACCGTTGCAATTGTGTACAAGAGGAAGAAGATAACCTGCATCTTTAAGAATATCACATGCATCTTTAGGAATTTCCAAGATACTCCCATAGACCATAGAACTGATCCTTATCACGAAGGAATAAATATCCCTCTCATAACGAAAGAATAAACTTTTCTGAATCCCAAGAAAACCAACCTGAACACAAACTTGAACTAAATAAGTTCAAGACATTTGAAACACATATGGCATAAGCCACACACATTAGAAACACATATGACAGAAGCAACATATGAAGAGCACAAGACACAAGACATAAGACCCCAAGGAACTAACAGAAAGACAGAACATCTGGTAGGACATTCTTCATATAGCACAAGTTCACAAGCCCAAATACCTTTTGGAGAGACTATACTTTTCTCCCCATGTTGTGCTAAAATTTGACAAACAAAAAAATGAACTGACTCTGCAAGAACATAAATACACCAGTAGTAAAGGAAATAAAATAGTTCAAATAAAAAGTACACACCAAAGGAAACAAACAAAGCACCCTAAGTCACCAAAAGGAAACAATTGATAATCCAACAGATGTTACAACCTTGGCTCATCTTTCTTTTCTTTCATTGTTTCCGTTTCAAATGATCCTTCCTATTTTCAGAAATGTTGGAAGATTGGCTCATGTTTGAAGCACACTGTGATACACTGTGAAGCCAAGCAGATTTCAGACTATATATAGCGCAAATTCCTTATTTGTAACGCCTGACAAGTCAAGGAAAAAATATTGGAAGAAGTGAAATCATCCTTGATAATACACCATCGTCCACATGTGAGAGATACACCTTTTAATTCTCGTTCTCTCTTTCCAAGCTTGGACCATGACAATTCCCATGCTCCTTTGAATACGCATGCATAAAAAACACATTTTTTAGACCTACTTTGAAGGCACTAACGACTAGACATACAGTCCTTGTCACTCTTACCAGAGAAGTATTCTTGACACTTTTAACTGAAACAACTTGATACAATGTTCTGACATCCTGATAGGCATTGTACACTTCTATGAACCAGCCAAAGACACAAAACATGCTCTATAACATGAAACTTTCCACTAAATACTTTGCATAAAACAAATTCATCAATGCTCAGCAGGATATCTAATCATAATGTCAAGACATCATGTCAGACATGTCATGTCCAACAACAGAACTTCCTCTAAGACCCAAAGCCTTCTACATATTAAAATAAATTCTTTTATCCACAAACAATATTGTTACTTGGTCATCCCGTATATCAGACACACACATCAGAAACAGATCTAAGATACATATATCTAGATCCACATCCACACTGTCAAGATAAAAAGGACACACCTGACATAACAAAGCCACAACATCTTGTCTGACATTATAACCTTACCAGACACACACCAAAACATTATGCACGCAAGCACCAAGGTAGCTACACAACAGACAGGTACGCAGCTCCTCCTGTCACAAATAATCAGTCATTCCCCCTGAAAATTACAACCTACTATAGAGAAAACTTTCCTCCATAATGACCTTGTCCAGCTGCACAGAGTAAAAATCTTTGAAAATCTTGATTGTGACCAGCATGTCACAGTACAGTGGAATAAAATCATGATAATCTAAAAGCAACACCTTCCTCATCAAAAAGTACATAATTAAATATCAAAGAGACAAAGTAGTTTCTTAATTAAGAACTATTAGAAGCCTACACAGCGGAATAACATAAACAACCATTAACTCTAAAAAAACACCTTGTTAAGACATCTTGTCTGACATCACAAAACCAGTAGTAGAGCTCCTTCTGAATTTATATAGCAATAGAAGGAAAAAGTTCAGACACAAGGAAATGGAATCACACATCACTTGATGGAAGCACACAATCTTGATCAACTTCAGGTGCTCTTCCACCTCTTACCCCTGTCAAAGATCCTTCTGCACTTCTTCTTGTTGTCACATGATTTTGGAATGTTGACACTCAACTTTCTTCCCACAACCTTAAAACTTGTCCTTTTCAAAATAGTCTTTCTATCTTGCAGAGATCTTTTGTCCCGTCCCTTAATAATGACAACCTTCTTAGGTTTATTATGCCTCAGAGAATAGAGGAAAGATACAGTAGATGTTGCATTCCTCCATACCTGTAATTTCTATAAATTATTCATGGAACAAGTATTTAGCCCATTTCTTATGTTCTCAAAATCACATTCATCAACATTGTACAATTATTTCATCAAGTTATTATTACTGTGAGAGTAGAACACACCATAACTACTTGATCCAATGATGCAACTCAAGCTCTTCTTTTCTTGAATAATCGAACTCATCCTAAGTTCAAGCTTAGAGACAGTGTGTCTTGCAATGATTTCCATGGATAGTTCTGCCTGAACTCTAACTGAGAGACCTGAAGTGACTTGAGGATCATCTGACACAATGCTAGAAAGACTACATATTTCCTCTTCTCTAGTCTACATGGAGGATGTTCCAACATTGTTCTCAACATATATCCTTTGCTCAGTAATTGAATCATCTAATACCACACTGATAGACTCCACGGTCATTTTAATTCTGGAGTTAAAAACTCTATAAGCTTTGCTCCTTGAAGATTACCCCAAAAATATTCCTTCATCACTTATAGGAGTTATTTGATCTTGGTCAATCAACACATCGAATTTACTGCCAAACATATGCAAGTGTTTGACAGTAGGTTTCCTTCCCTTCCATAGCTCATAAACACTTGTTGAAGTACCTCCTCTCAATGTGACCCTATTATGGATGTAGCCCGCAGTATTCATAGCTTTAACCCAAAATTCCAATGGAAATTGCTTAGCACGAAGCATAACTCGAGCTAATTCTTGTACAACTCTAGTCTTCTGTTTAACAATTCCCTCTAGCTGAGAAGTAATAGAGTAAGAAAATTCATGACTGATATTTTCAAATTCACAAAACTCTAAGAATTCTACATTCTCAAATTTCTTTTCATGGTTATTTCTAATCTTTACAATCACATTATTTTTCTCCTTTTGAATACTTGTACACATATCTTTGAAAACTTCAAACATGTCTGATCTATCTCTAATAAACTTCATCCATGTAAACCCAGAAAAATCATCTATAATCACATAGACATACCTCTTTCCTCCCAAGCTTTCTATTTGCATTGGTCCAACCAAATCCATATTGAGAAGTTGCAACACTCTGGAGGTAGTCTGATGTTGCAACATTGTGTGAGACATCATGACCTGCTTTCTAATCTCACACTCACCATAGACTGGGTAGTAGCTCATGTAAATGCCGGTAATGGTCTTGGTTTTATGGATCTGGATTTGACTCCTGCCCGGAGAAACCATAACCGTGCTTTGCACATATCTGTGGAGTGTAGAGGGTCTTTGATGTCGCATGTCCTGGTCGATACAGGATCATCCCTCAATGTGCTTCCAAAGAAGGCGTTGATGAAATTAGATACTCGAGGTTTGATATGCACGCCAAGTGATTTGGTTGTGAGGACTTTCGATGGGTCTAAGAGATCAGTGTTTGGAGAGATTACGATGCCTATTCAGGTAGGGCCAGATACTTTTGATGCAACTTTTTACATCATGGATATCCATCCAGCGTACAGTTGTTTTCTTGGTCGACCTTGGATACATGCTGCGAGAGCAGTTACTTCAACGTTGCATCAGAAGTTGAAATACATGATGGAAGGGAAAATTGTTACGGTATGCCGTGAATAAGACATTATGGTCAGCCATTTGTCATCCTTCAAGTATGTGGAAATGGACGGGGAGATCCACGAAACACTTTGCCAGGCGTTTGAAACGGTTCAGATTCAAGAGAAGTCTCCTGTAGAAGCCAAGGGCCCAGAGGTTTCAATGTCGTCGCTTAAAGAAGCTCATGCTATTGTAGAATCCGGCTTGTCACAGAAGTGGGGCCAAGTTCTTAATTTTCCCATCAATAAGGACAAGTTCGGCCTGGGATACAAACCTTTCAGTTCTTCTCAAAGCATTCTGAGGTACATGGGACCTGTGCAATTCACCAGCAGTGGTGTGATATTTAACATAGTTAATACCGTTGGAGATGACGAAGGTGACAACGATTGCGATATGGATGCTTAGATTCGTCCATGTACTCCTGGCCAAAAGTTGTGCAATTAGACTATGGAAGAAGTCATTCATGTTACTACTGCAGAGTAATGTTCATTGTTTTGTTTATGCTCAGTCCTACGTTCTGCCCAAGACGTAGTGACCCAATTTGTGGGGCCCTCTTGTTATTTGCACTTTATCATAAATAAAGGACGTTTTTCGCATATTCTGATCCTTGTTTTTCTTGTTTTTTCTTTTGCATTTATATTAAATAGAAAAATGGCAATGTGTTTTGTTTGTTGCATTGTATAATAAACATGAACATCATCATGCAGGTATTTTCTATCAGATGCCATCGATTCAAGTTCAGTTATGACTTCGTATGACTTTGATAATCCCATTTATCAAGCTGAAGAAGAGACTGACGAAGACTGTGAACTACCCGAAGAGTTAGCCAGACTTCTCAAGCAAGAGGAAAGGGTCATTATGGCTCGTCAGGAGGATATTGAAGTTATCAATTTGGGTACCGAAGATGACATGAAAGAGGTAAAAGTGGGGGCCACATTGGAAGACAGTATCAAGAGAAGATTGGTTGAAATGCTCTGTGAGTATAAGGATATCTTTGCTTGGTCTTACCAAGACATGCCTGGACTGGATACACATATTTTGGTACACCAGTTACCTCTCAGAGAAGAATTTTTGCCAGTCAAGCAGAAGTTGAGACGGACAAGGCCTGACATGGCAGTCAAGATAAAAGAAGAAGTTCAGAAGCAGTTGAATGCTGGTTTTCTTGCTGTCACGAATTACCCTTCGTGGGTAGCTAATATTGTTCTTGTACTAAAGAAAGATGGAAAGGTCAGGATGTGCGTTGATTACAGAGATCTGAATAAAAAGAGCCCGAAAGACGATTTCCTGCTTCCCCATATTGATGTGTTGGTTGATAACACCGCTTAATATTCCGTGTTTTCCTTCATGGATGGTTTCTCTGGGTATAACCAAATCAAGATGGCCCCATAGGACATGGAGAAAACTACTTTCATCACACCATGAGGAACTCTTTGCTATAAGGTAATGCCTTTTGGATTGAAAAATGCAGGGGCAACCTATTAGCAGGCAATGGTGACTCTCTTTCATGATATGATTCATCATGAGGTTGAAGTATATGTTGATGACATGATTGCAAAGTCACAGACGGAGGAAGGACATCTGGTCAATCTTCTAAAATTGTTTGAAAGGTTAAGGAAGTTCAAGCTGAGGCTGAATCCTAACAAGTGCACCTTCGGAGTGAGATCTAAAAAGTTACTGGGTTTCATTATCAGTGAGAAGGGTATTGAGGTAGATCCTGCCAATATAAGAGCTATACAAGAGATGCCTGAGTCGAGAACGGAAAAAGAGGTTCGTGGTTTCCTGGGGAGATTGAACTACATTGCAAGGTTCATATCTCATCTTACAGCCACTTGTGAACCAATATTTAAATTGCTAAGAAAAGATTAAACGGTCTGGTGCAATGAAAATTTTCAGAAGGCATTTGAAAGAATAAGAATATTTGCAAGAACCTCCAATACTCATGCCTTCAGTTGCAGGGAGACCTCTGATCATGTATCTCACGGTTCTTGAGAATTCAATGGGATGTGTGTTCGGTCAACAAGACGAGTCAGGTAGAAAAGAGCATGTCATCTACTACCTGAGTAAGAAATTCACTGATTGCGAGTCGAGATACTCAATGCTGGAAAAAACACGTTGTGCACTCGCTTGGGCTGCTAAGCGTTTGAGACAGTACATGTTAAACCACACAACCCTGTTGATTTCAAAGATGGATCCAATCAAGTACGTCTTTGAAAAACAAGCACTCTCCGGAAGGATTTCCCGATGGCAAATGGTTTTAATAGAGTATGATATTCAGCATGTTTCCCAAAAAGCCATTAAAGGAAGCGTTCTGTTAGAATATCTTGCTAAACAGTCACTTGAGGATTATCAGTCAATGAAGTTTCATTTTCCAGATGAAGACGTCATGTTTCTGAGGATGAAAGACTGTGATGAGCCTTTACCTGACGAGGGTCATGAGATTGGATCTCAGTGGAAGATGGTTTTCGACGGAGCAGTTAATTCATATGGTAATGGAATCGGTGCGATCATCACTACTCATCACGGTTCCCACATACCGTTCACTGCCCGATTGAATTTCGCATGCACCAATAATGAAGCCGAATATGAAGCTTGTATTATGGGTTTAGAAGAGGCCATTAAGCTGAGGATCAAGAATCTAGATGTGTACGGCGATTCAGCGCTAGTCGTCAATCAAATCAAAGGAGAGTGGGAAACTCGTCAGGCCAACCTGGTGCCTTACAAGGATTATGCAAGGAGACTGTTGCCTTTCTTCGATAGAATTGAGTTCCATGATGTGCCCAGAGCTGAGAATCATATGGCGGGTGCCTTGGCCATGCTATCCTCAATGTACAAAGTGAATTACTGGAATGAAGCTCCATCTCTCACCATCATGCGTCTTGAGAAACCCACTTTTGTGTTTGCAATTGAGAAGGCATCAGATGGAAAGCCTTGGTATTTTGATATCAAGCATTTTCTTAAGACTCAAGAGTACCCATCTGGGGCATCTAGCAAAGATAAGAAGACTTTGAGGAGGTTAGCCGATAATTTTTATCTGAACAAAGATGATGTGCTCTATAGGAGAAACTTTGACATGGTCTTGCTGCGTTGTGTTGATGAAATGGAAGCGAGCCTGTTGATGGAGGAAGTCCACGAGGGTTCTTTCGGCACTCATACTGGTGGACATGCAATGGTTAGAAAATTGTTAAGAGCTGAGTATTATTGGATGACCATGGAATCCGATTGCTTCAAATACGCCAGAAAGTGCCATAAATGCCAAATTTATGTTGATAAGGTGAATGTGCCACCGACTCCTCTGAATGTGTTAACGTCTCCATGGCCTTTTGCTATGTGGGGAATCGATATGATTGGAAAGATTGAGCTGATTGCTTCTAATGGAGATCGCTTCATTCTGGTTGCGATTGATTACTTTATGAAGTGGGTAGAAGCAGCTTCCTTTGCCAATGTCACGAAGCAGGTGGTAGCCCGATTCATACAGAAGGACATCATTTATCATTATGGAATTCCGGAGAGAATCATTACTGATAATGGTTCGAATTTGAATAACAAAATGATGAAGGAACTGTGCCAGTGTTTCAATATTGAGCATGACAACTCTTCTCCATATCGTCCGAAGATGAATGGCACTGTCGAGGAAGCTAACAAAAATATCAAGAAGATTGTGCAGAAGATGGTTGTAACCTATAAGGATTGGCACGAGATGTTGCTCGTCGCTCTTCACGGTTATCATACCACGGTACGTACGTCAATCGGGGAAACTCCTTTCTTACTGGTGTATGGTACGGAAGCTGTCCTACCATTAGAAGTTGAGATTCCTTCTCTAAGGGTACTATCGGATGTGAAGCTTGACGAGGCTGAGTGGGTGCAGACCAGGTTGAATCAGCTGAGCTTGAGTGACGAAAAGAGATTGGCAGCCATTGCTCATGGCCAGTTGTACCAGAGTAGGATGAAGAAAGCCTTTGATCAAAAAATGCGTCCTTGGTGCTTCCAGACGGCAACTCGGTGTTGAAAAGGATCCTTCCTCCTCATATAGATCACAGGGGAAATGGACTCCTAATTATGAAGGCCCGTACGTGGTAAGAAAGGTTTTCTCTGGAGGAGCCTTATTACTATCTACCATGGATGGTGAAGATTTTTCATTCCCTGTGAATGCAGACGCAGTTAAAAAATACTTTGCTTAAAAGAGACCCGCTGGACAGAAAAAGAAAAGTCCAGGCAAAAAGGAGCATCTCGGCGAACCAGGAAAAAGAAAAGGTTCGGGAAAAAATTAGGGATAAAAAGAAAAATGTAAACCTGCAAAGTTGAAAACCTGGAAAGGCGACTTTGGCAAAAATGGGTATCCTGGTGGATTAAAAACCCGAAAGGGCGATCCAGGCAAAAGTTAGGGATTAGAAAGCAAACGATTGCAGTCTACATTTGATCTGTAAGCCTGTGAGCGGTTATCCCGAAGGAAAGGAATTAGTCCAGTCAGTCTTTTCAGAAGGCGGAGCATGGGGAACGTCGAAGACATACAGGTCATAGCTGAGTCGACACATGGTGGTTGTCTGTTGCCACATTGCGAACATTTGTATATATTCTTTTGCTTTTGTGCAATTACCTCTTTTCAGGAATTGCATCCAAATTGTAATTTGCCTATTTGCAGGCTTTTTATCAATAAAGTATTCACTTAAGTCAAAGAATTTTCCGTTCCTGCTTTTTACTGCTATTATCTTGTTTGCGAAGAACGTCTGTTATTTTGGTAAACGTTGCAGGTGAAAACATGAGGCTTTACAGAGCATAACGGAAGCAATGATTTTTCTTGGGCGACAGGTATCATGAATGATAACTAAAGTAAGCATTTTGCATGCAAAGCATGCTCTTGTTTGTTGCAGAATGGCAGCTCTCTCTAGTAGAGTGTTTCTCCACAACGGTGAAATTGTAATACAGGATGATTAATTTTTCCCTAGCGGGAGTTCAGAGTTTTGTCTCCCTACAATAATCTCCAGTAGGGTGGATTTGTTCTCAGCATGTTCCCAGCAGAGTAAGGTGGAAGGATATTCCCTCAGTGGCAGGGTAGATTGCAATCCAATATTATTCTCCACCAGAGGCAACGTCTTTGACGCCATTTCCCCAACGGAGTCGATGTTCTGGTGTCTTTCCAGTAATTCCGGGATTCAAGATTTTCTTCCTCGAGCAGAATTTAGTGTTGATTCCCTCGACATAGCAAATGTTCAAATAAAAGCATAACCCATTCCTCAGTAGAGTGGGGTCCTCAATAGAGGTCTCTGATATTCGCAAGCAGGGCGGGTGGTTACCGGTGCGTCCCCAGCGGGGTGGAATTTCTTTCCAAGCAGAGTGGAGCTTTCAGAATGGTTCTTGATTCCCCACTGAGTGGGTTGTTTAGTTGTTTTCTCAGCAGGGTGAAGATTTTCAAGAAAGGTCATCCATGGCATTTCCCCAGCCGAGTCTTTTGTTCCCCAAAAGGGTTGTATTCTGGTAAGCCATTCAGGGCACCTTCTTCAGCAGAGTTTGTGTTGATCCCTAGCAGAGTGGATTTTTGTTCTTGTCAGAGCAGTATAACCCAAGAGAGTTCTTTTCTTGGAGGTCATCTTGGGCTTGTACTTCCCAGCATAAGTCTGTCGCATCGCTGCGAAGAGGGGCCGACGGAAGACAGAAGAGTCGCCATCGTTCGTTATTTATCCCAAAGAGAGGGAAAGGAAACGATCAGAGAAAACCTATGAAAAGGGAATAAGATAGGTCATCGCAACCAAATCTCGGGTTCGGGAGTCGGTTACGCAAGGGGAAGGTATTAGCACCCCACACGTCCATCGTACTCGACGGATCCATGCTTGTTGTCTAGCTAAAAGGGTGTAAATCTATCTATGCTAAAGGCTCACGGGGGCAAAAGAAAAGAAAAGTGACTCGATAGAGCATCACCGCTCTATGCCTACATATTCCCTCATGCAATGGGAAAGTCAGAGTCAACGTAGTTCGAAAAACTACGGGTGATGGGGGGAAGGTTGCTCGCCAAGACATCATCGTCTTGTGCCTACGTATCCTCGTTTGGTACGAGAAATCAGAGCAAACGTAGTTCGGGCTGACACGACCACAGATTGGTTCAAGTGTTTTAAACCGAGTAGGGTTAAACAGTGGTTCCAGCAGTTAGGGACGATGCCTGTTTGTGGTAGAACCAAAGCTTAACAAAACTCTTTCTGAAAATGGTTTTCCAATTAAGATCTCGAGGGATAGAAAGCTTTGATGTTTTTGTTTTTGTATTTTTTAAGACAAGAAGTGGATTGAGTTATGGTTTGAAACTCATGTCGCACTAAAGACTATGACTTGAGAGCGAATGCGTCGCATATCGCCCAAAGGGCATACGCTAAACACTCTAGACAGTTGAGAGGAGGCCCCCCAACCATCATTCCTCAAGTACTTAAGGCTCGTAGCGCATGACATAAACTATCCTTTATTAAGTGTTTTGGATTGTTAGGAGATGAGAAGAGAAAGACTCAAACTAAGGGGAAACTAGACCCTAAAGTTGTCATGCACAATGCTCCTAAAGTTGGAATAAGAGGGAAGAACTAACATAATGTTATCATGCAATGAATTGAACACCTAATGTCTCTCCTACTCCCATCCTAAACGGAGGAACTAGGAATCCTAGGGGGATCATGGCATAAAGCCAAGTAAACACTAAATAGCCCACTCACAAGTGAAATGAGAAAGAAAAGAAATTGATTTGAAGATTCAAAATAAAAATGATAAAATAAAATGGAAAATAAAATAAAAGGATGGAAAATAAAAATAACACATTAAAATAATAAAACAAGATTTTTTTTGGGTTTTTATAATATTTAAAACTAATTTTAAAAAGAAGTAAAAGTTAAATAGATAAATAAAAAACAAAAATAAAAGAAAATGAAACAAACAATATGCTAAAAAAAGTAAGAAAGTGCCCCCCCAAGGCTTGAACCCAAGACCTTGGGGTTGCAAGCATGAAAGAATACCACTTCAACCAATCATACGCATGAGAAAAATAGGGAAAAAGTAAGCTAAAATATTAAAACAAAGAAAATCATGAAAATAAACAAAAAAACGCCCCCGCTGGGGGTCGAACTGAGGTTTCAAAGGCATGACAAGTTCTTAAGGCAAGGAATTTAACCACTGGGGTGAGATACATCCATTGTATAATGTCATCCCATTAATACATAACATATCCACGCGTGAACTTCTGGGCAAGGTGCAAGGCAAAACGAAGAGAAGACTTTAAAAACGGTTTGGTCACCATAACATAACAATGTTAACAAAAATTATAAATTCAAACAAGTGCTCAACACCATACTCAAGCCTCAAAACAATTTGACAGCACAACTGTAAATTTGAGCATTACAAAGTCCAATTCACTTAAGCTAATCTAAACCTACATGATGAGGCAGCTGCCATTTCACTAACAAGTTTTGGTATGAAAAAAAAGGTTTTGGCAGCAATGAACATAAGCTTGACAATGTTGATCATCATATGCCTCAGCAGCATCCAAGTGAATCACTTCAACAAAGGCAGCAACAAACACAATGTAAAATACCTGAACAACCAATCAAAACTGCTAACAGCTCATTGCATAAACTCAAACAGACAAAGCTTTAACAACACAGCAGCAAGCTGATATTACAAAGCCTAGGACAAACCAAACAAAGAGTTAACAACCTAAATACCTGATCATGGCCTGATAGCTCCCCCCTCATACACTCTGTCAGCAACCCTAAAATAAGGTAAACTAAAACAATCCCAAATCTTAATAAAAGTAGGCCTCTGAATGTTATATCCTTGATGCAACAAGCACCACACAAACCAAGCAACAACCCTAAAAGTCTTAAATCTCTTGACAGTATCTCCCAACCTCTCCTAGACTGTCTAGGATCCGCCATCATAGATTGACCAAACCTGATGTACCAAAAACTCAAGACCTGATGGCACCAATTAAAACCCCTATTTCATGACAGTACCAACTTATTGTCATAATACCAAAACTCTCACACTAGTTCAAAACTGTTAGATGAGAGCTCCCAATCTTTCTAAGACGAAAATCACAGCCAAGCTAGCAAACTAGACACAAAGGCATTGAGATGATCCTAGATAAATTCTCAAGGGGTTAAGGCAAAACTGATGAGAAAACCAAGTTGATAAACCTCTTCACAAAAACTGGATAGCAGGCACAATACCAAAACCAAATGGCAATAGAATCTAATCATGAATTCAAACTGTCCTATAGTAAAAACTCTCTCTTGTAAACAAAACTCCTCATATGGAACCCATAGCATAAACTAATTCTAATATGTGGAACCAACCTTAGCAGCAACCACATAAGAGTTGTCATCACTCAAACCTTAAGAACAGTTAAAGACAACATGGTTATAACCTGAATGCTACCAAATCCCTACTCAAACTAACAAACCAAGGATAAGGTATCACTAAATATAAAAAAAGGCAGCAGAATTAAAGCCTATCAAAATGAACTAAAAGATCCAACACAGACCTCTGACAACATAAATTAAACCTTAGATACTAAAGCCAACAGGTTTTGGTAGTGAAAAGACATGAGTTCATAAACCCCAACTCAAGATATTTCTAACAGCAGTGAGATCTCAAACAAAGGAGTATTCAACACTTGGATGCAAAGCAGGATCTCATGACTTGGCCATATTATGCACTTACGAACCATTCAGTTACACATGATAACAGCTGCTACTAAACCAGTTATAGCATCAAACAGACATACATAGCAAAGTTCAATTGGTCTAAGCTAAACCTAATGACAACAAGCATAAACAAACCAAGTACAGAACATAGTTCAAACAAGAAAAAAGGTAAACTTGACATGAAAATGTCAAGCATCAACCAAACAAACTCAATGTGTATCTCTCATGATAACAACATGCAAAAATCAACACAACAATGTTGTACATCCAATACCAGCAGACTTGTCATTACAATACACATCAACATTTCAAATGAAAGTTAACCAACTCCAAGAATACAAAAAAACTCAAACATGTTTTAATGATACTTATGCACATAAAATAGAGAGTTTAGAAACACTTACCTCTTGCAGACTCCTCGCAGCAAACTTTGAAGTTTCTTTCCCTTTTTGAAGCAACAGTTGGTTTTTAAGGCAGTTTGAGAAAAGTGTCAATAGCTCCTCCTTTTGCAAACAGTTTGAAGGTTGTGTTATGGAGAGTATGGAATGGAAGGAAACTTGGGAAAATGCTCAAGAATGAGTGAGATTCGCAGGCTTGAATCAAAGGATGCAAAAACTCAACTTCTGATTTTTGCATAAAGTGGTGGCTAGGTTTTTGCTCAGCTGCTCTTTAGCTTAAATATGATGTGAAAAGGGGATTTTGGGGAATTTTACTGTGGTGAAATATTAATGGATAGATTTGCATAATTTCAAAATTCCCTTCATCAATGGTGGGTGATGAACAAGGACAAGAGCGTGCTTGTCTTGGAGGTGGTTCTGTTGGAGTGAAAGGAACATCATAGGTTGGGGCTGCAAAGGTCAGAATGAAAGTGGCTTGTCTCTTCCTTTTTGGGAAAAAGATTCAAAATGCATATATGAGTGGTACAAGCTTTGTTTCTCTTGTTTGGGTAATGTTTGGTACACAAAGAATACACAAGGAACACATATCACGTGTGGTTTGTATGCTGCAAGAAGTGGTGACCAAAAGGCTTCATGGATGGTATTTTGCAAAATTCCAAGAAGCTCACTTCATACCACTATAAGTGAATGAATACTCAAGTAAATGAAGTGATGTTTGAACAAAAAATGAAGATTGCATATCCATGAACAACTTTCATGTTGATATGAATTTGATACAAAGCCAAGAATGGTATGAAAAGTTCACTTGAAAATCTGTCCACAAAAGATATTCTTCATACTTAGTGAAATTTCACTAAGTTTCCACACTTGCCAACTTGAAAACCCTACCTTGTGAAGACCATAACTCATGCCAAAATGGATGAAAAATTGAGCTCTAACCATGATTGAAAAGCTTGAAATGAGGTCTACAACTTTCATGCTTGAGAAAAATTAAAATGGAGTTGGGAAGATCATGAAAAATAGGCATAAAAACCATAACATGAAAATCTGCCTAGAGGGTAACTTAGAAAAATTCTAAGTTATGAATTTTGGACTATTTTTTCCCAACTTTGAACCTCTATAACTTGAGCTCCAAGTATCATATGGAATACTTCTTGGACTTTTTGGAAAGCTTGAAATACACTCTACAACTTTCATGTTTGATCCAAGTCCATTTGAAACCTTGATCATGAAGAAAAATGACTTTGAAGATGGTTGTTCCAACCATAAAACTCATGATTTTTCATGATTTCCTTGACTTTTCTTGATCAAATTCCATCCATTGGTCATATTGAAATTAAGGATCATGATCTTGACCTCAAAAAGTCAGGAGTTGGCATTTTCAGTGCATAGTTGACTCTTTTTCTCCAAATCTCCTGATTCTCAATCAACTGATCAATTGGAGCTCTTCTGATTAAAGTTGATGGTCAATCACCCATCCTCAAACACCTTAGTACATATGGAAGACCATGTAAACAATTTTTGCTCCAAAAACAAGTTAAGCCTAATTAAAAATGAAACCCTAATCTCTCCTTTTTTACCTAGGCATTATTTAGATGAACTGAGTGACCATTTCCACTCCACCATGACCTCTGAGGTATTCAACAAACTTCTACCTCATGTTCTCACCAATGATAAAACCTTATGGACCCCTTGACAACCTTCTGATGGTTTGTACCAGTGCCTTTGCTTGAAGCCAATAAAGACTTTCCTCTTGGATGATACTCAAGCACAATCACTGGATCCCCTGTAAGAACTATGATATGTAGATGCAAGATGCTAAAATGCAATGAAACATAAGCCAAAGATTAAGAAAAGAGGTTGGTCAAATTTTGGGGTGCAACAAAGTCCAATTGTAATTGGCATATCTTATCTTTCTCCGGCAGGGTTGTTCTCTTCAGCATTTATTTTGCTGAGGTGGTTCCTTTGCATTTGCATTTTCTTATAGCATCTTCCTAAATGCGTAGCATTTCCATTTCGAATGGAGCATTACGCCATTTTCAAACATATGCATTTGAAGCATAAGCCAGGTTTGGCGCTAGAGGTTGTTTAATTCAAGAGATTTTCGTGTTATCCCTATTGATATGGATCTTTGGGTTGGTCAGTTTATCAGATTTCTTCCCAGCGAGCTGTTTGTATAAACGTTGTCGTTCTCCCTAGGTGAGTCGCTTGTAAGTGCCTTCTTCCCTGGTCGATCCTGTTGGTCAGATGTATCTTTTCCCCAACAGAGTTGTTTGGTGAATGTTCTTTTTCTCGGCAGAGTCTTTTGTTTAAACCTCTCTCTCTTTTTTCCTATCGGAGCTTTCTTTGCAAATTGTCAGTCGGTTGATTCTGTTGCTTACCTATTCCGGGTGCGTTATCCCAACTTTTGGTTGGTACTCCCCAGTGTAGTCCGATTGTTGTGTTTGGTATTCTAACTTTTGGTTGGTAATTCTAGGGTGTGGTATTCCAACTTTTGGTTGGTAATCTCTGGTTCCCTCTCGTAGAGTCTTTGTTCCAACTTTTGGTTGGTAATCTTTGCTTCATTCCAACTTTTGGTTGGTAACCTATTGGCGTTTGGATGTTATTCCAACTTTTGGTTGGTAATCCTCGTTTTCTTCAGCAAAGTCGGATATTCCAACTTTTGGTTGGTAACCTTTGTTGTGGTTAGTTCGCTCTCGTTTAGCGTTTCCGGCAATCCTAACTTTTGGTTAGTATCCTTTTATTCCAACTTTTGGTTGGTAATCTTGGATGATCATACCAACTTTTGGTTGGTAGTCTTCTATGGTGGAGTCAGTGTTGTTCAACGTCCCCAGCGATCCTAACTTTTGGTTAGTAGCTTCTGTTCCGACTTTTGGTCTATGAGGATTTTTCTCGGCGATCCTAACTTTTGGTTAGTAGCTTGTGTTCCGACTTTTGGTTGATGATAACCTTTATGAAGATCCTAACTTTTGGTTAGTAGCTTGTGTCCCAACTTTTGGTTGGTAGTCTATTGCTTGTGGGACGTTATCCCAACTTTTGGTTGGTAGTCTATTGCTTGTTGGACGTTATCCCAACTTTTGGTTGGTAGTTTGTCGCTTGTTGGACATCATTCCAACTTTTGGTTGGTATTCCCAGCTGGGTCCAAAGCTTTGTTGACGTTATTCCAAATTTTGGTTGGTAGTCTTCCTTTCTTGGATTATGTTATTCCAACTCTTGGTTGGTGATCCTTTGGTGGTGGTATGTTTATCCCAACTTTTGGTTGGTAGTCCTCCTCTATTCCCCAACGGAGTCGTCATTCCAACTTTTGGTTGGTGAGATTTTGTGGAAGTGATTCTAACTTTTGGTTGGTAGCTTGTGGTCGTTGTGTTTCATCGGGTGTTTTTGACTTTTGGTTGATAGTTTGGGTTCAACTTTGTTCGGTATTGCGGCGATTCCAACTCTTGGTTGGTAGCACGTGTTCATTACCTTTTGTGGCATTCTGACTTTTGGTCAGTGTATTCCCCAACGAGATAGCCCCTCCATTTCACCTTCGGTCAGTGTTGTGGTGATTCCAACTCTTGGTTGATAGTGTTTGTTTTATCCCCGGAGAGTAATTCTTATCCCATCTTTTGGATGGTATCCTTTGATTATTATCTTTTGGTAGATGTGCAGAGTTGTCTGGTTAATCTACTTTTTTCGGTGAAGTCACCACAAGACTGCTTGGGTATTTTCCTCTTTTGCCCCCCCCCCCCCGACGGAGTTGGTATCCCAACTCTTGGTTGGTACTCATTTGCTGGTCATCCCATCTTTTGGATGGTATCCTTTGATTGTTATTTGGTAGACGCTTGGTCCCCGCAGGGAGGTCTGGTATAAGATTCTCTCTTATTTTCCCAACAGATTTTTTCTTGTCCTCAAGTCGTCTGTTTGCTGATTGTACATCCTGCAGGTTCTTGATTCAAGTTTTATCCTAACTTTTGGTTGGTATCCTTGGTTTGTTATCCCAACTCTTGGTTGGTATTATTTGGTTGATGTTTCATAGTGGATTGTTATCCTCGGCATGTTGCATTCCAACTTTAGGTTGGTATTCGTTGTTTTGCATCCCCGCAGGTTGCAAATTTCAGGGTTCTTTTGTATTCAATCACCTTCTACCTTGAATGTTTAAAAGCCGTTGCTTTTCATCCCTTCAGGTCCAAGGCGATTGAATAGGGGCAGCTGTAGCACCCCAAAATTTGCCCTTCTATTTTAACCTGGACTGGCTTTTGTTTCTTTGCATTTTGCATTTCTGTATATCATAACATCTGTTCTTGAGGCATGGGATCAAGGCATTTCTGTGGCTCAGGGTTTCATTTTTAGTGCAAGAGTCCAAACAACGATCAGAAGCACCGGCATTTATTTTGCCTGACGATCGAGCGGTCGATTTTATTTCTTTTTGCAGGTTATTTCAGCTCAGGAGGTAGCATTCAGGCTATCCTAAGCGTTCTCATGGTTGTAGTGTTCAAGAGCAAGTTTTAGAGGCTGAACAGGGCTTAGGACGAGTGAAAACAGAAAAATGTGCAAGTTTCCCTCCAAAAGGCGCCAAAATTTAAATTTTCAAGGTGTTAATCGATTAACCCAAATGGTTAACCGACTAACCAAGTCAAAATCAGGTCAAATTTGAATTTTTGAAGGTGTTAATCGATTAACCCATATGGTTAACCGATTAACCAAGGCAAATTTTGCCTCTGCACGTGAATTTTCAATAGAGGTCACTTTGGGGGTCCATTTTGACCAATTGAGAAATTGATTTTCCACCAAAGGAAGGATCTAGAACCACTTTGAATTTTGATTAACTTTCAAATTAATTCAAGTTCCCTCCAACTTCCCACTCCTAATCCCAAACCAATTTTCACAAACCACAGTCCAAACCATATTTGGATCCTAACCAAGAGCATATTTAAATGATTTGCTCTAAACCTCACACACACAATCCTCATAATTCCATTTCATTTTCAGAATTCAAGATCACTCTTGAATTTTGCTCTAAACTCTTTTACTCCCAAACTCCACCAAAGCTCTTCTCACCTTGAATTCTTTGATTCTCCATTGGAATCATTGAATTCTAGAGCTAAAATCTTCATCCTTCATCCTTATCATCTCCATTTCTCCATTCAATTTTCATGTGAATTTGGATCTGAATTTTGAAGTTGATCTAGAGGAGCTTATTTGGATAATTCTTGCTTAATTTTAGTGGATCTTCATTTCTACTACAAGCAATCACCTGTATCTTGAAGAATCTCTGGGTTTCTTGTTTGGATCTGCTCATTTCAAGTGAATCAACATTCACCAAAGCAAATCTCTACTTTGTAGGTTGGAAATTCTAGACCCGATTCTGTTTTTGAGCTTGTTTGCATAATCATCATGTGGATCTTCATTTTTGATTAATTTGGTTAATTTTGATCCATGTGATTTGTGATCTTTCTGTTTGAATGTGTATACATGCTGTTGAATCACTGTTTTCTGGTGTTAATTTCGTGCATAATTGATTATGTGATCATCTGGATTATTGGAGAAGTGATTAATTACTAAAAATTGCTTTTGAGCTGTTGTTTTCTGCTTCTGGTACAGTGTTAATCGGTTAACCAGATGTAGTGCAAACTGGTTAATTGATTAACCAGTGCGAATATTCAAATTTTCAAACATTTTCAGCTGGTTAATCGGTTAACCCCTGGTGTTAACCGATTAACACTGTACCAAAATGTCATATTTGCTATTTTTCGAGCTTGTTTTGGTGCTATCTCACTTTGAATTCTCATGGATCAGTATGATGCATTAGGAGTGAGATGTTTTGGATATGTGTTGCTGTCCTTGATTATTTAATCATGATTTCTTCGACACGTGTGTTCGATTTCCACTTGAACGCACGCTTATGGATGTGGTTCAAAGTGATGATCATTTACATTGTTTCCTTTGCTTGCCTTGCTTTGGTTGAGATGTGCTTGTGGTGGCTGTTGTCCCACACTTTTTCCTCCGACTTTTCTTTCATGTTTGCATTCTATGTTGCATTTTATCTTCCATTTCTTTCTACTTGTGATTGATTTATCTTGTGTTTACTTGGTTCCTTTGCCATGATCCCTTAGGATTCCTAGTCCCATTTGTTTAAGATGGGAGTAGGAGAGACATTAGGTGTTAAATCCAAGCATGCTAATGTTAGGGTAGATTTCCCTTTTAATCCCAACTTTAGGACCATTTTGCATGACAACGTTAGGGCTGAGTTTCCCTTAGACCTTCCGTGTGTCTCTCTTCTCATCTCAAAACACATTCTAACTCATCTAATAAATACGATGAATATTGTACGCTACAAGCCTTAAGCACATGGGAAATGATGGGTGAGGGGTCTCCTCTCGCTTGTCTAGAGTGTTTAGTGTACGTCCCGTCTGGGGATGATATGTGACGCATTCGTTCCTATGTCATAGTCTTTAGTGCAACGTGAATCACAAATCAAACTAATTCGCTTCACTAAAAAACACAAACAAAACCTCAAACCTTTTTATCCTTCGGGATTAATTGAAAATATTTTCAAAGAGAATGTTGTTAACTCTTGGTTCTACCACAAACAGGCATCGTCCCTAACTGCTAGAACGAAGGTTTAACCCCACTCGGTTAAAACATTTAATCAACCTGTGGTTTTGTGTCAGCCCAAACTACGTTTGCTCTGATTTCTCGTACTAAACGAGGATACGTAGGCACAAGACTGCGATGTCTTGGCGAGCAACCTTCCCCCACTTTCACCCGTAGTTTTCCGAACTACGTTGACTCTGACTTTCCTATTGCTCGAGGGAATACGTAGGCATAGAGCGGCGATGCTCTATCGAGTCTCTTTTCTTTTCTTTTGTCTTGCGAGCCTGTAGCTTAGATAGACAAACACACCCTTTGATTAGACAACAAACGTGGATCCCGTTGAGTACAACGGACGTGAGGGGTGCTAATACCTTCCCCTTGCGTAACCAACTCCCGAACCCAAGATTTGGTTGCGATGACCTTGTCTTTTCCTTTTTCGTCAGGTTTTCTCTGATTGTTTCCTTTCCCTCTCTTTGGGATAAATAATGAACAGTGGCGACTCTTCTGTTTTTGCGCCAGGTGTTTTCGCAGTTGCGACATGTACCACTTGACAGGTGTTTCTACTAATTTTTGTAAAGACGTGGCTTCTCAAACGATTTTGATGTCGACACACTCTACAACATACAAGGATGGATAAAAGAATCTCAAAGAAATCAAGTTTGAAGAACTTCAATTTCAATCAATATGTCAAGACTTGGTAAGGAATGAAGACAAAGTTTTACACAAATAAAGGTACAACATTCAACTCCTATATAGCTTGTACAAGTGTTCAACTTCATATCTCATTCTAGCATATCATATTGAAAATGTTTTAAAACATTTCAATGCATTTTTGCCTCTGCTTCAAAATATTTTTGCAAATTCAGTTCAGAGTAACCGGTTCCCACTTCCTGGTAATCGATTACCATGTGTTATCTTTCAAATTTTTTAAAACGTTGAGGTCGGTAACCTATTACCCACATGTGGTAACAGATTACCAATGGCGCAGTGAGCCAGAAAAGTGCATCTAATGGCAGAATTTTGTTTTCTCACTTCTTCTTGAACCATGGCAACTCTTGGTCATTTGCAGTTGTTTGAAAATGTATTTAGAGACATTTATATACCTCATAATCTCAGACTTTGAGATTAACCTTCTTGCAAAAATTCAAATTTTATTTTCATCTCTCAACTTCCAAATTTTCATAAGTGTCAAAAATTCTTCATTTTCAAGGGTGAAACTATTATACTTCGAATTTCATTATTTCATCATAGTTTAATTCCTCTATCTTTGAACACTTGTAGTTGATATATAAGTGTTGATATCTCAAGAAAAAGATCAGTCGCAAGATTGATATTTGAAGACTGTTGCAACTTCCTCAAATCATAATTTATTTGCTCTTTGATTACATCTTATTTTTCCAGGTTTGTTTAAAATAAGTTTGTAAGGTTGTAACCTTGCTGTCCAGGACTATTGGAAGCAAGAGGTCCATTTTGAGAGGATTGTTCTCATTGGACTTAGTGAAAAATCCAAGAGGATTGTTCTTGGTGTTTGATTGGTTAGAGTCTGTATAGAAAGACTAGGTAGAAGTCTTGTCTTAGGATCTAACAATATTGAAAAATCTCTTTCGTGTTGAAATGGGACTGGAGTACTCTCGGACTGTGAGGGGAACCCGAATATATCGTCATGTCTCTTTACTTTTCGACTCTACTGCATTCATCACTTAGTAACTTTTAGGAAAGTAAAATAAGAAATATACATCAAGGCCAGAAAAAGATTTTGAGTACCTAATTCACCCCCTCTTAGTGCGACTCTACTTACAATTGGCATTAGAAAAGGTTATAGGTAACATGTTCCTAAAAGATCCAGATGGCTTCCACTAGCGCAAACCCGATTTTCAAAGATGGCAGTAGCCATAATAAACCTCCTCTGTTCTCGGGAGAATATTTCGACTTCTGGAAAATTCGCATGAAAGCACTGAAGGTGAGAAAATTACTTAGAAGGGGGGGTTGAATAAGTAAGACTAAAAATCAAAGATTAGAACACAGATATTTTTATCCTGGTTCGTTGAAAACAACTAGTCCAGTCCACCCTCTCAAGAGTGATTTGCCTTTCCCTGTCAAGGACTTAATCCACTATTTTAATCAAACAGATTACAAATAGCAACACCTAAGAACAACCGTTCTTAGTCTTCTCAAGAGCAGCTGATCCCAACTGGATCCTCTTAAGGAAAACCTTTTACAAACAAAGTAAAACTTTTACAAGAGTAAGAATGCTTCTAATAAGTTGTTATCACAACAGTGATATTTCTCTTAGTTTAAGAATAAAGATAAAGCAAAGTAATATGATAAAGAGCTTTTTGAGATTTGCTTTGAGGAGTGATTTTTCTAGAGATTCAATTACTGAAGAAGATGGAGTGGACTTCTTTATATAGGCACTAAGATCCAAGAAGTCTTGTTACGTTGAAGGCTGTGCAGAAAAGCCTAGAGCCTTTTGTCTTCACATTGGAGGCTGTGCTGAAACAGGCCTGATGCTTTTTGTCTTCACTTGCAGAATACTTTCCTCAGAATGGAATGCACAGATAAAACCTTTTTGTCTGTGTCCTTGTGTCTAGCACAAAATAGGAAAGAGCTGTTGAGAAGGACCAACGTACATATTTAAATCTTCTTCAAAGTGAGTTCAGCTTTCAACATAAGAATCTGAATCTTCAGAGTCTTCTGATCAAGGATCATCTGGATCTTCAGAGTCTTGAATGTTCTTCAGATTGAGCTGAAACAGAGTATGTGCAGCTAGTGTGCTTGAGCGTGTAAATCCTTCAGAGCAGAGTCTCTATGCTTTAGAGGCTCCTTCTTCAGAATCTTCAAGAGACAGTAGTCAGATTCTTCTGGGAGCAAAGTTCAGATCTTCACTTAAGATGCTCTTGAACTTATGAAGTCTTTCATACAAACAATGTTCAGATGCAATTTTGCTTTCTTAAGATAATTTACTTTAGTGCCTGTAGCAAACAATCTAGAACACGTTTAGAGTATATAATTCTTGAATACAAAATTCATAATTGTTATCATCAAAACATAGAGATAAAACTAAGACACAATCTGTGCTTTTACAATCTCCCCCTTTTTGATGATGACAAAACATGAGAAAATTTTGTTCAATAAAGAGTAAGAATTAGAAACTCCCCCTGAGATAAACAATCTCCCCCTGAAATAAATACTACAATAGAATAGAATACTTCCCTTTCTGATTGAGTATATTTCAGATTCAGAGCCTGATGAATGAGTTCAGAGTCAAATCTTGATGCCAGATGATTGAATAAATGTATCAGAGTAAGATATCAGAGTTGATTGAATACTCAGATTTTCTTTAGAGAATCAGGTTCTGGTTGACACAGTCTCAGGGTAACTTCAATGAATTATGTCAGATATAACAGTATAATCTGAAAGACTTAAATTCAAATAAGTTAATAAAATGTCTGAATTTTAGTTTTGGTAAATGCTTATAGGTTGAACACTCAGTTTCTCTTTTTCTCCCCCTTTTTGTCATAATCAAAAAGATATACAAAGACGGAAAGAAATAAAAGAGAAGAAGCAAAAATAGGAGCAAACCATGTTAGCATGCAATTAAAACAAAACAAACCAAAGTTCACAGACAAACAGGCAGAGATCAAAAACTCAGTTCATGTGCAAAACAACAAATAAAACTAGGTCTGGCGAGAGGCAATGAGGGTCAGAAGCTCTGTCATCTTGGCAGCTGACTCTTCTTGCTTAGACATCCAGGTCTTGATTTCATCGGTTGTTTTCTCTTGCTTGATCATCCAGTCCTTGATATCCTTCACATCATTCACAAGTTCTGAAACCACAGATGAAGACGGAGCAGATGCAGCAGCAGCAGGGTTCCCTTCAGATTGGTTTTCAACAGAAGCTTGTTCAACCATTTCAAAATCAGGAACAGCCGGAGGAGCAGCTTCCAATAGTAACACAGGAGGAGGAGGAGGCATGTTCATCAGTGTCACCTTTATTAACTCAGCAAATTTAATCTTAGCAAGCTTAGAGCATTTTGCTCTAACTTTTAGGGCAGCTTTGTTAAACATCCAGATGAAGCGCTTCCAAGCAGTATTCGAAACATTTGGGTCCAAACTAGACATACATATAGCCTTAACACGATCATATTCAGAATCTAACTCCTTTTTGAAAATATCAAACATAGCATTAACACAAGATCCTAAATCTGACTGTTCATTCTGACCAGAGGAAAAAGGATTAGGGGTGTTAGCAGGAGTAGGTTCAGATGGTTGTGGTTGAGGTGTGGGTGGTTGAGATGTGTGGATGACAGATTGAGGGAGTTCAGCTGAGT
The DNA here is from genome assembly GCA_963859935.3 of Lathyrus sativus. Lineage (NCBI taxonomy): Eukaryota > Viridiplantae > Streptophyta > Magnoliopsida > Fabales > Fabaceae > Lathyrus > Lathyrus sativus. The sequence continues at coordinate 35,909,217 of OZ012741.1, read as the reverse complement.
GAGGAAAAGTTTGATTCTCAGATGGATTAGTTTCAGGTGGTTGTGGAATGGTTTGGTTTTCAGCTGTTTGAGTGTCAGAGGGTTGAGCTTCAGATGGTTGTTGAGATGGAGAGTTTGGTGGGGTATGAAACAAAGCAATGTTAAGATGTTTCTTCATAACACTCTCAGAGCGAGCTTGTTTAAGTGATTCTGAATCATAGTCAGATGAATCAGATGAATCAGATGAATCAGATGAATCAGAGGATTCATCTGAGTGAACAGATGTAGACGAAATTTCAATTGTTTGGTTGAGGGGTGGAATATCAAGAATATTGTCAGAAAGATTTGGATCTTCTGAGGGAATTGCTTGTTCAGAGTGTTCAGGTTGAACAGTCTCTGGATGATTTTGTTCTGAAATAATTATTTGTGGTTGGGGAGTCTCTATGTGGGGATTCTCTTGTTGCGACAAAGTTGGTTGTGGAGGTGTTGTTGGAGAATTTTCTGGTTGAGTTGGTTCTGGTGGAGTTATTGTTGGAGAGTTTTCAGATAAAATTGGTTCTGGTGGTGGAATTTCTGTTTGAATAGTTTGATGTTGTGGATTAGATGGGATTGGTGCTGGAGATGATTGTAAATTTACTGGTTCAGAGGATAGTGGTTCGGATGAGATATTAACAGACTTTCTAGATTTTGAAGTTCTTGGTATGAGGTTTGGAGAGAGTTGTGGTGAAGATAGTGGTGAATGAACAGTAGGAGTAGGATCAGAGGCTAATACCTGTTGAATGGTGTCTCTGATTTCTTCCAGAGTAGCTTTTCTTGGACTGCTTCTGGCCTTCTTTCCTTCTTTCCTCTTCTTTCTTGATGCTTCAGGAGCTTTTCTCTTCTTCTGAACGGATTCTTTGTCAGCCTTCCTCTTACTGCGCCTTTCCTTCATCTGATTAGGCAATTCTTCTCCAGGCTTCTGAACGAGATTGGCAGGTAAAGGGATTCCTTCCTTTAGGCATTCAGTAATGTACAGCCAGACAAATTCCTTAGGTTCATCTGCACTGAACAGTGGAAAATCTTCCACAGGAACTCTTCTACCTTGAATCTCGTCAGAGTTGATCTTCCTGAGTTGTCCTTTCAATTCTGAGATGATTTTCATCCTCTTCAGATTGAGCCCATTAATTTCAGAGCCAATGATGTGAGTCAGATCCTCTGTAATCTTCGCATCAGTCAGATGTTGAACCAGTTTGTTCTCAACAAGTATATCAGAAATCAACCTTCCCAGGGGTATCCATGTCCTTACTTTACCAGCTTTCGCCCTTACTTCCTCTCTGGTTTCTTTGACATGAGTTAATAAATGACTGAAGATGAGATACGGTAGATCCACTTTGACATTTTTGCTAATGCAGTACATAAAATACAAATGTTCAGAACTCACATAATCTGGAGAGTTTGAAGGTTTTCTGTGGAAAAACGTACTCATAAAGATTTTTGCCCAGATCCTATAAATGGGTTTTAAATCTTTAACCTTGCTTGACGGCAAACCAGCAATAGTAACTTCTTCATAAACCCTAGCCATATCGATGCGAGAAGAAGCAAGATTTGAAACACCATCAGACTCAGTATAGCTAAACAGTTGTCTGATCAGGTTTTCAGTGATGACTATCTCCACTCCAAGAACCGAAGAATGTATAAACTTGGGACCCGCGCTTGCATGTATCCAAAATTCCTTAACCAGTGTTGGAAAAACAGGCCCCATTAGCCTTTCAAAATATTTTTCCCACCCTTGAGCTTTGATGGCAGAAATGAGATCAAACCCATTTTCCTTTAAAGAGTCGAGGTCAATGAAGCTTTCACAGAGCACCTCTAGATCAGCCACTGGAGTGAATAAGGTTCGTTCAGGTTCTTTGTACATGATGGTCTTGTTAGGTTTTGCATCAGTGTTTGAAGTTGACGCCATTGAAGAAGAAGAATACCTTGGTTTCGGTTTAGGGTTTTGGAAAAGATTGAAAAGGAAGCAGAAACGCATGAATGAAGTGAATGTGGAAAGTGTGATAGAAGTGTGATAGGTGATATATATAGGAAACCAAAAAAAATAGGGCACACAAAAGACACTTACGCACGTTTGGACAGCATTAAATGAAAAGTAATCATTTCACATTAAATTATGACAGTTGGGGGAAAAACAAGAAAAGTGAGATTTTCAAAGCATTACCTCAAACGTCAAATCAGTTATGCACTCAATTTTTTCAGAAATTGAATGCCACGTGTTTGCTTTGTTGGCTCATTTGATTTCTCTCACGAAATGAAACGTTTCCAACTTTCAGATCTTCTGAGCTAGTTAGTTCAGAGTTTTACCCAAAACGAAATAATCAAATAAATATAAATGAATAAAATAGACAGATGAAATACTTCAGATTATTAAACATTTTGCATCTGAGAGGTTGCCTCTGAGAAATATTACTCTGGACATAAATCCATACAAATATTTTTCAGAATAAACTTAAATCTATCTTCAGCAAGGGGTTTTGTGAAAATGTCAGCCCATTGATGATCTGTATCAACGAAAGCTAGATTAATTACACCCTTCTGAACATAGTCTCTGATGAAGTGATGTTTAATTTCTATATGTTTTGCCTTAGAATGCAAGATTGGATTTTTTGACAAACATATAGCAGAAGTATTGTCACAGAAGATAGAAAGGTTACTCTCATAGATTTGATAATCTTCTAATTGACTCTTCATCCAGAGCATCTGAGTACAACATCCAGCAGCAGCAATGTATTCTGCCTCTGTAGTTGATAGTGCAATGGTAGGTTGCTTCTTGCTGTACCATGAGATCAGATGACTTCCAAGAAACTGACAGCTTCCAGAAGTGCTTTTACGTTCAATTCTGTCTCCAGCATAGTCAGCATCACAGAATCCAACTAATGAAAATTCATCAGATCTTCTGTAACACAAACCCATGTTAGCAGTACCTTTCAGATACCTCAGAATCCTCTTAACAGCTGTTAAGTGTGATTCTCTAGGATCTGATTGGAATCTAGCACATAAGCAGACACTAAACAAAATATCTGGTCTAGAAGCAGTCAAGTATAGAAGAGATCCTATCATACCTCTGTAGAATTTTTGATCTACCTTCTTACTTACCTCTTCCTTACCTAGAGTGCTTGTAGGATGCATTGAAGTCTTTGCCATTTTGCTATCAACCATGTTGAACTTCTTCAGAAGCTCTTTAACATATTTGGTTTGATGTATGTAGGTGCATTCTGGAGTCTGATTGACTTGGATTCCCAAGAAGAATCTCAATTCTCCCATCATGCTCATTTCAAATTCTTCCTGCATACATTTAGCAAACTCCTTTCCAAGCGTAATATTTGTTGATCCAAAAATAATGTCATCTACATAAATCTGACAAATCAACAGATCTTTCTTAACAGATTTACAGAATAAAGTTGTATCCACTTTTCCTCTGATAAAATTTTTCTTCAAAAGGAAGTTGCTCAACCTCTCATACCAAGCTCTGGGAGCTTGTTTTAATCCATAAAGGGATTTCTTTAATTTGAAAACATGATCTGGAAAGTTTTCACTTTCAAAACCAGGAGGTTGGTGGACATATACTTCTTCTTCTATAATACCATTAAGAAAAGCACTTTTAACATCCATCTGATACAGAGTGATGTTATTCTGTGCAGCAAATGAAATAAGAAGACGAATAGATTCTAACCTTGCCACTGGAGCATATGTCTCAGTGTAATCAATACCTTCTTGTTGACTATATCCTTGAGCAACCAGCCTTGCTTTATTCCTTTCTACTTCTCCCTTTTCATTCAGCTTATTCCTGAAGACCCATTTTGTTCCAATGACATTGAATCCTTTAGGTCTAGGAACCAGATCCCAAACTTCATTTCTGGCGAATTGATTCAGCTCTTCTTGCATAGCTATAATCCATTCATTATCTTCCAGAGCCTCATCTACAGATGTTGGTTCTATCATTGACACTAAGCCAAATAAGGAAGATTCAGAAGTTCTGAGATATGATCTTGTCCTTATGGGATCATCCTTCTTTCCAATTATCACATCTTCTGGATGAGAAGCTTTGATTCTGGAAGAAGATCCTCTGACGGTTGGTCTTTCAGAAATATGCAAGTTGTTTAGTTGTGAAGTCAAAGGTGTACCATCTGGGGTTGCATCAGATTCTTTGTTCTTTGCCTTTTCTGCCTCTGAGACTTCAGAGTCTGTGAGAATTACTTCTCTATCTGCAGAACTTTCAAACTGCTTTGGCTTTTCAGAGCCAAGCTTATCATCAAATCTGACATGAATAGATTCTTCCACAATCTGTGTTTCAGTATTGAATACTCTGTAGCCTTTAGAGCGTTCAGAATAACCAAGCATGAAACACTTCTGTGCTTTGGAATCAAACTTGTTCAGATTATCTTTAGTATTAAGCATATAACAAATACATCCAAAAGGATGAAAATAAGCAATGTTGGGCTTTCTGTTTCTCCACAATTCATAGGGAGTCTTTTTCAGAAGAGGTCTTACAGACACTCTGTTCTGAATATAACAAGCTGTGTTAATTGCTTCTGCCCAGAAATGTTTTGCCAGATTTGTCTCGTTGATCATGGTTCTGGCCATTTCTTGCAATGTTCTATTTTTCCTTTCTACAACTCCATTTTGTTGCGGAGTTCTAGGGCAGGAGAAATCATGTGCAATGCCTTTTTCAGAAAAGTATTTTTCAAAATGTTTATTTTCAAATTCTCCACCATGATCACTTCTGACTTTAATAATTTTACAATCTTTTTCAGTCTGGACTTGATTGCAGAAGTCAAAGAACACAGAATGAGACTCGTCCTTGTGTTTTAGAAACTTTACCCATGTCCATCTGCTGTAGTCATCTACAATGACTAACCCATACTTCTTGCCTCTGATGGATGCAGTTTTCACTGGTCCAAACAGATCAATGTGAAGTAATTCCAATGGTCTGGAGGTAGAAACAACATTTTTTGATTTAAAATGAGATTTTGAAAATTTTCCTCTTTGACATGCTTCACACAGAGCATCTGAGTTGAACTTCAACTTAGGAAGTCCTCTGACCAGATTGAGTTTATTAATCTGAGATATACGTCTCATATTAATATGCCCCAATCTTCTATGCCAGACCCATTGCTCATCATTCACAGATAAGAGGCATTTTACATTTTGAACTTTAAGTTCTGAAAGGTTAATTTTATAAATGTTGTGTTTCCTCTTTCCATTGAATAGGATAGAACCATCCTTTTGACATACAGCTTTGCAACATTTTTGATTAAAGATGATATCATAACCATTGTCACTTAATTGACTTATGGACAATAGATTATGTTTCAATCCTTCAACTAACAGAACATTAGAAATAGAGGGTAGGTTGCCATTACCTATAGTTCCAGAGCCAATGATCTTGCCCTTCTGGTTCCCTCCAAATTTCACGTCCCCTCCAGATCTAAGTTCCAGACTTTGGAACATAGACCTTTCTCCCGTCATGTGTCGTGAGCATCCAGAGTCCAGGTACCATGATTGGTGTCCTGACTTTGCTGCTAAGGACATCTGCAACAGGGATTATTTTGTCTTTAGGTACCCAGATCTTCTTGGGTCCTTTAGGGTTAGTTGCCTTGTAGGTTTGTCTAAACTTTTGTTTTTCAACATAGTTTTTGTTTAGACTTGCCTTAGATCTAAACACATGAGTATTCTTTTCAGAGCTCGTGTGTTTAATATCATTTAAATGACCAAATTTAAAATTAGAGTATAAAGGAGTTATCTTAATGATCAGATCATCTACAGGTATTGGTCTTACATCTTTTTCAAGAGAAGAAGATTGAAATCCAATTCCCTTTCTTTTATTCCTACTAACTCCATAGATCATAGAAGCCATCTTGCTTCTGTCTATGCTTTTAGTGAGGAACCTCTGAAAACTAGAGTCATATTTTTCCAAAATATTTTCAGATGACTTAGCTTCAGAGTCAGATTCTTGTTGAACAATTTCCAAATCATTTTTTATTTTTAAATTTATTTCTCTCTGCTCAACAAGTTCTGTTTTCAGATTATCAATCTCAGATTCAAGATTGCTTTTCAGCTTCTTGTTCTTGAGTTTGATATTATTGTAGCTTTTCAAGACTTCAGATAACACCTTTATAAGTTCATCTTTGGTAAGTTTGGACATTACCTCTTCAGCATCAGAGTCGGAGTCTGACTCAGATTCAGATGATAATTCTTCATTCTGATCTTCTATTCCAGCCATTAATGCCATGTTGGCACACTCTTCTGACGCTTCAGATTCAGATTCAGATTCATCTGAATCATCCCAAGTTGCCATAAGAACCTTTTTCTTTTTATCAAACTTTCTCTTGGGTTTCTCCTTGAGAAGTTTGGGGCAGTCATTTTTGTAGTGCCCAGGTTCCTTGCATTCATAGCATGTGACCTCTTTCTTTCCAGATCTTCTGTATCCAGAAGATTCCTTCCTGTGGTCAGCTTTCCTGAAGTTGTTAAACTTCCTTCCCTTGTGCTTCCAGAGCTTGTTGATTCTTCTGGAAAGCATGGACAGTTCATCTTCTTCTTCAGAAGACGATTCTTCAGAACTTTCTTCTTTTACCTGCAAAGCTTTAACAGGTTTGTTAGATTTTAAAGCTATGGATTTACCTTTATCTTTCTTCTGGGGCTCATCTTCCTCCAGCTCTATTTCATGACTTCTCAAAGAACTGATAAGTTCTTCTAAGGAGATCTTATTCAGATCTTTTGCCATCTTCAGTGCAGTCACCATTGGTCTCCATCTGGTGGGAAGACTTCTGATGATCTTCTTGACATGATCTGACGTTGAGTAGCCCTTATCCAGAACTTTCAGACCAGCAGTAAGAATCTGAAATCTAGAAAACATAGTTTCTACATTTTCAGATTCTTCCATTTTAAATGCCTCATACTTCTGTATGAGCGCCAGCGCCTTGGTCTCTTTAACCTGAGAATTTCCCTCATGAGTCATTTTGAGTGACTCAAACATGTCATGAGCAGTATCTCTGTTTGTAATCTTCTCATACTCAGTATGAGAGATTGCATTAAGCAATATAGTTCTGGCTTTGTGGTGATTCTTGAAATCTCTTTTCTGTACTTCAGTCATTGACTTTCTATCAATCTTTTTGCCATCCTCATCAGTAGGATGTTTATATCCATCAATGACCATATCCCAAAGATCAGCATCATACCCGAGGAAAAAACTTTCTATTCTATCTTTCCAATAGTCAAATTTTTCCCCATCAAACATGGGTGGCTTGGTACTGATCCTATCTCCTTCATATTTGTTGTTGCAAGTTGATGTAGCTGTTTCCATAATGACAACAACACAAATATCAAAGTATCTTTCTCACTGGATCTTTAACTGTCACGGTTAAGTGGAGCACACGCAGAACCGGAGCTCTGATGCCAACTGAAGGTGAGAAAATTACTTAGAAGGGGGGGTTGAATAAGTAAGACTAAAAATCAAAGATTAGAACACAGATATTTTTATCCTGGTTCGTTGAAAACAACTAGTCCAGTCCACCCTCTCAAGAGTGATTTGCCTTTCTCTGTCAAGGACTTAATCCACTATTTTAATCAAACAGATTACAAATAGCAACACCTAAGAACAACCGTTCTTAGTCTTCTCAAGAGCAGCTGATCCCAACTGGATCCTCTTAAGGAAAACCTTTTACAAACAAAGTAAAACTTTTACAAGAGTAAGAATGCTTCTAATAAGCTGTTATCACAACAGTGATATTTCTCTTAGTTTAAGAATAAAGATAAAGCAAAGTAATATGATAAAGAGCTTTTTGAGATTTGCTTTGAGGAGTGATTTTTCTAGAGATTCAATTACTGAAGAAGATGGAGTGGACTTCTTTATATAGGCACTAAGATCCAAGAAGTCTTGTTACGTTGAAGGCTGTGCAGAAAAGCCTAGAGCCTTTTGTCTTCACATTGGAGGCTGTGCTGAAACAGGCCTGATGCTTTTTGTCTTCACTTGCAGAATACTTTCCTCAGAATGGAATGCACAGATAAAACCTTTTTGTCTGTGTCCTTGTGTCTAGCACAAAATAGGAAAGAGCTGTTGAGAAGGACCAACGTACATATTTAAATCTTCTTCAAAGTGAGTTCAGCTTTCAACATAAGAATCTGAATCTTCAGAGTCTTCTGATCAAGGATCATCTGGATCTTCAGAGTCTTGAATGTTCTTCAGATTGAGCTGAAACAGAGTATGTGCAGCTAGTGTGCTTGAGCGTGTAAATCCTTCAGAGCAGAGTCTCTATGCTTTAGAGGCTCCTTCTTCAGAATCTTCAAGAGACAGTAGTCAGATTCTTCTGGGAGCAAAGTTCAGATCTTCACTTAAGATGCTCTTGAACTTATGAAGTCTTTCATATAAACAATGTTCAGATGCAATTTTGCTTTCTTAAGATAATTTACTTTAGTGCCTGTAGCAAACAATCTAGAACACGTTTAGAGTATATAATTCTTGAATACAAAATTCATAATTGTTATCATCAAAACATAGAGATAAAACTAAGACACAATCTGTGCTTTTACAAGCACATCTAGAGGCACAAAGAGAAGGCATATAGGAAACTGTTGAAACTGACCCTCATGTACCAACTAGTGTTGTAAACAGTGTCGGTACTCTAAAGATTCAAAGTACACGGGACGATGATGATATAAAGAGAGTTCTAAATGAGAAGAAAGCTATCAGTATTTTACAAAGTGCTTTAATTATGAATGAGTTCTTCTGAATTTCCAATGCAAATAGGCTAAGGAAATATGGGATACTTTGGTGGAGAATCATGAAGGAACCACCAAGGTTAAAAGATCAAGGTTGAACACACTAATTCAAGAATATGAAATGTTTCATATGCTTCCTGGGAATCCATTGTTGCTCTCCATAAAAGATTCGTTCACTTGACCAATCATTTGATTGCATTAGGTAAGACATTCTCCAATGATGAACTAAATCTGAAAGTGTTAAGATCTTTAACAAGAGATTGACAACCCAAAGATATGGCAATATCGGAGAAGAAAAGTCTCTCAACAATGAATTTCACATCACTTTTTGGAAAGCTTCAAAAACACGAGTTAGAACTTAGACGCCTTGAAAAACATGAACATCAAGAGAAAAAGTCTAAAGGTATTGCATTAAAGGTAGACTCAAAAGAAGGACCAGACGATGATGCATCAGAGGAAGATGAAAATTTTATGCTTCTAGTTAAGAGACTTGGAAATTTTTTTAACAAAAATGACAAATCCTTCAACTACGCAAAAAGGAAGAAACACTTCAAGAAAAGGGAGGCTTCCACATCAAATCAAGATGTCACATGCTATGAATGTGATAAGCAAGGTTACATTAAAATGAATTGTCCAAAAATTACTAAGAAAAATGGATTCAAAGGCAAGAAGGAGACAAAGAATAAGAAGGCTTGTGTTGCATGGGAAGACAACGACATAAGTTCATCATCTGAATCGGACAGTGACGAAAGTGCAAAATTGGCATCTCCGACAACGAAAATGATGAGGTTAGTACTTCTTTTTCACTTTTTGATAATGATGCTCAAGAGGCTATACATGAACTCTTAAATTAATGCAAAGTTTTATGTGAAATCATATCTTCACAAAAGAAACAGATATCATCTCTAGAAGAAAAAGTGAATACTATGGAAAAAGATGAAAAGAATGAAAAGTAAAAGGTTATTAATGAATAAAAATAAAACTTTGTATGTAAAAATTGTGGATCACTTTCTTTCCAAATTGTTCAACTTAAAAGAGTTCTAGAAAGATATGAAAAATGACAAATTAGTTTAGAAGGGGTCCTTTGTCAACAAATATTTTCAAACAGTAAAAGTGGACTTATTTATTCAAAGTTTTATAAACCAAGTTCTAGCAAAACAATCTTTGTTAAGACTAGTGACCAAACTTTTAAAGAAAAAGTGAGCAAGCCTAAAGTTGTGCATCGTCATCATAAAAGAAAAAGGTTGCGAAAAAAGAAATCTTTCGTTCCTAGATATAAGAGTAATTTTGTACCTACTTGTTTTTATTGTGATATTATTGGCCATACACCTAATGCATGCTATGTTAGAAACTTCAGTATAGCAAGCGGGCATTATGTGTGGGTTAAGAAAGGCACTAATTATGAAGGACCCAAAGCAATTTGGATACCTAACAAGAAATAACTTGTTTTGTAGGTGTCGCTACTGCGAAAATCGGCGCCGGCTGAACAGAAGAGTCACCACCGTGCGTTATTTATCCCAAAGGAGGGAAAGGAAACACTCAGAGTAAACCTACCGCGAAGACAGGAAAGGAATGGTCGTCGCAACCAAACCCTGGATTCGGGAGTCGATTACGCAAGGGGAAGGTATTAGCACCCCTCACGTCCGTCGTACTCGACGGGATCCACGCTTGTTTTCTAGTACGGATTGTTATTCTATATATCCTACAGGTCTGGGGATGAAAAGAAAATAAACTGACTCGGCAAAGTATCGCACTTTATGCCTACGTATTCCCGTCTAGAACGAGAAATCAGAGTCAACGTAGTTCGCCTACCTACGGGAAAGGAGGGGAAGGTTGCTCGCTACGATATCGCATCCTATGCCTACGTACTTTCATACAGCATGAAAGATCAGAGCAAACGTAGTTCGGGCTACGGAAGACACAAGCTTGTCTGACTGTTTTTTATCCTTTTGAAAAAGGTTTTCTCCTGATTACGGGTCCAAGCGGACAAAAATGACACTTTGATATTTGCTTTGAATCTTTTACGGAAGAACTGTTTTTTAGTGTGTTTTCAATCTCTGATGCACTAGAGACTATGATTTGAGGGTGACTACGTCGTATGTCACCCTAAGGGTGACACACTAAGCAATCAGGTTACTGAAGAGTGCCCCTCCAGCAACCTTTCTCAAATAGCTTAAGGCTCGTATCGTACGACATCGATTATCCTTATTACTGTATTTTTGAAGTGTTTTGAGAGGAGAAGAGAAAGAACTCTAAAAACCTAGGGTTAAAATGGGAATCAAAACTACCCTAATGTTGTCATGCCTGGATCAAAACCTAATGTCTGTCATATTTCTCTCTTGCACGGAGGGAAACAGAGATCCTAGGGGATAAACGGCAAAAGAAACAGATACATACAGTAAACAGTAAAAATGTATGCAATGCAGCAAGAAACAATAGGCAAAGTGAACAACTTCACTTTAAACCTAAGGGGAAGATTAACAAACAATACAGCAAAGAAAAACACCAGCTCAGCAAGCCCCACCAGTTACTACAGCAAGCAATCCAAACAGCACCAGCTCTGGCAGCTACAAATGATACATAGCAAAAGGTTAACAATAACAACTTGAGGCAAGATCCTATGATATCCAAGCTCCAGCTAAGCTCTTATCTTCTAATAATCTTCAGCTTCAACAAGCACTGAGTTCCAACCAGCAAAACCCTAACCTTCAACAGATATCCAGCTTTGACAGGTACAAGCTTCCTCTAAAATCATCAATGAACTTCATCCTCAATAGGCTTTTAACATCAATTCAGAAATTCCCAAGAGAGAATCAAGTAATAGAGGAAGTTGGGATGTTAAGATGCTTAATGATAACCCAGGGAAATCATCAAGATCTTAACACATCTAGTGAAAGTTATCCTCAAGATTCTACCCAATCAAAGCAGGCTCTACATCCCTCCTAAGGAGGGATGGAACCCTTTGTGGGGACCTTGTGTCATAGGATGGAATAGAGGCACAAGAAGCTCTCTATGCTTGATAGAAGAGAACAGTCTACCCTAGAGTTCTCCCTATATCTCCTATCTCCTAAGTCTTCAATCAACACCTTCAATCTCCAAGCTCCAAGGATCTTCTTGCATCCAACTTTGATTATTACCTTCAATCTTCTCTTTTGAAGTCTTCACACTCCACAAGCTCAAGCCAAGCACCATGCCCCATAAAAAAACCCAAAAGCCCAAGCAGACAAACAAAATCCCAAGTGGGAACACCAAACAAACACTCCATTTGCAAAATATACTGAGAATAGTAAAATAGTATTTAAAATTTTAAGATTAATTCTAAGGGGATTTCTATATCTACCCTACATACCCTATATGTCCCATAACCTAATTCATGCTAAAAACCCCAAAATAAAATGTTATAATGCACCTATGTTGAGTTTGAACCCTAAAATTGTCACCCTAATGTTTTCTAATCAAAACTAATCAAGATTAATCCACAAAAATGTGGAATAAATCTCTAAGGGAACTTAATGTTCTAATCTAACTACCACAAAAAGAATGGAATCAAAATATGGATTTAAATGACCAAACAAAATTCACCGAAATGTATATACAAACAAAATGAAAATGAAAAGCAATTAAATGTGAAAATTCACCATAAATGGAAAAATGCCTAAAATAATATTTTAATTTTTTCATAATTTTCTTCAGACAATTATTAAAATGTAGCAAAAATCCCCATATCAAAATGATCATTTTTGGATTTTATATGTATTTTCAAAGAACCAAAAATAATATGGAGAAAATGATGAAAATATGAGAAAAAAGAGAAACATGCGTGTCAAATAGTAATTAAAAGCAGTTCAAAACACTAGTTGGGCCCAGGAGGGGGTGTGGGTAGGAAGGCGTGAACTAAGCCCAATATCATCAGAAAAATGAAATGAAAAAACAAGAAAAATGGAAAACTCATGTGGTAAATAGCAACTGAATTGCGTTACAATTCACTCATGGGCCAGGATGAGGGTGTGGTTAGCAATGGTGATGTTAAGCCCAAACCAAGCGTTTAATGAAACGCTGCGCTCCATGTGTATTCATCCTTCACAAACTGAAATGAAATCCTGGCCATCCAATTCAATTCCAGTCAACGGTCCAAGCCACATCTGATGGCTCATGTTCATCTTCCTCAAATAACTCAGGCAGCCCTCAATGTTACAGACGGCGGTTCACGGTGGAAACCACCATCTTCTCCGGTGAGCCTCCATTCTCAGGTCATCAATCAAGCCAAAAATTATACCAATCCTACTTGTTTTTTCACGTAGATTACCAATCCAACCTCAGAATTCCTTGAATCTCATTCTATCTTAAAACACGAAGGGAATTTCAGAACATGTCCAATTCTTGATCATCTCGGTTCTTGAAACAAAAGGCACTGATCTAATCTACATGTTACACTGATCACTTCTAACTATCTAATCATGATTAAAGCTTCAAGAATCACCACAACTAACTCTCAACAGAAATGGTACCTCACGATCAAACTTCACCAAATGCTACCAAAACTATCCAGAATCGTTCTCTAATCACTATAGATCCTAACCACATGATCAATGCTAGCTAATTCAACCTAGAATGGTGTAGAAAATGGAAGTTACATACCTGCAAAAAGCTTGCTAACAGAGATGCTTGGAAGCACGAAACAAGCTTCAAAACAATGCAAACACCTTCAGTGAAGTGAGTAGCAGCTTTTCCAATCCTCAATTTGGCTTGAAAGCTCCTCTAATTCCAAAACCGCTTTCAGTTATGCTCCTTGAAAATTCAGTTATGGATTCTCCTCACAGCTCGAAATCACCAACCTCTTCTATCTGCACTCACTCTAAACCTTTTATAGAGTATACTCATGGGCTTTTGATCCAATCTAGAAGCCCAATTCAGTGGATCCAAATTTCTGTCATGGCCTTTGAAGTGAGGATGCTACAGTTGTATTCCCTTGGTTTCATCTAGCTCAAACTCATCCCTTTCAATCATACAAGCCATGGTAAATGTGTTTGGGAGAGTAGAATGGCATGAATCAGCTTGTATTGAGTTTTGGTTATGTAACTTGAATTTCAAGTAAGAGGTTTACAAGACATGTCCATGAGTATATACATGAGGTATTTTGGACCTATAACTTGGATTTTGCATTTTCCCTCCATAAGCTCATTTGAAATCCTTCCATATTTAAACCAATTTTGGGCATTTTGGACTACAAGACATTCTAGCTCACCATGACCTCTTGTCTAGCCTAAAAATTCCATTTGGAACACATCTCATGTTGAACATTTTTTCATTTGAGGAGTGGAAGATGGAGATTTAGATCCATGTTGAAAAATGACTTATAATTCAACTTTCCCAAAACACCCCTGAGTTGCCAAGTCCATAACTTGAGTTATACAACTCATCTTGAGGACTTATAGTACTCAAATTAAAGCTAAAATCAAGATCTACAACTTTCATGTTGGCCAAAAATCCATTTGAAAACTCTTTCATGGGCAAACGTTGCTTGGAAGTCAAGTGACTTTCATAGATAAATTCCAAAGTCCTCTGATGACCCATAACTTGCAAGAACCATAACTTGAATTCTATAAATATCCTTGAAGACTTCTAGTACTCAAATTAAAGGTATTGAAAAGATCTAAAAATTTCATGTTGTCCAAGAATCCATTTGAAACTTTCATTTTGACTTATATGGCTTGGAAGTTAAGCCTAAATTATGGTTTTTTACACTGAAACCCTAATCTAATAACCCCTCCTCTTCTTGATCCCTCTTGATTTCCCCTTGGCACAACACCACACATATATCCCCATATCAATTCATGACTTCCACAACCTCTAAGCTGACCTTGATACTCTTCAATCACACAGTTGACCTAAGGTTGACCTAGGGTTGACCCAGATGAAACCCTAGTTGACTGCACCTCAGTTGTAGCTCTTGTAACCAAACCTATGATTTGCTTCATATTCAAAATGACCCTCTAAGCCCTCCATGATGCTAGCACACATTCCATACCCTCAGTTCATAGCTCATGTCTCATTGATGATCCTCAAACACACCCCCAGATAGGAGAGGAATCCACTGCTTGACCTTCTAACTTCTCAAAGCTTCAATTCCTTTCCTGGTGACTTGAATAGACTTAGGCTTGAATAAAACCCCTTTTGATGTGCCTCTTTAGAGAATAATGGCACTTGATCCCTTGTTGGATGACTTGCTTATGCCATGCTATGCAAATGATTTAACTATGGACATTATCTACTATGCAAATGACAATGCTCTTGAAACATAAATCCAGTAAAATAAGTTGGTCAAATTTTAGGGTGCAACAGCTTCCCCTATTCAATCGGCTTGGACCCGACTGGGTGAAGAGCGAACGGCCTTCAAACATTCGAGGTACGAGAAGGTTGAATACCAAAGAACCCTGAAATTTGCCAACCGCAGAAATAAACTGCGACACTGCTTGGGGAACGACATTCGTCGAGTGAACCTGATTGTTACGGTAGCAACCGATCATTCGTCGGAGAATAACTCTGATTTTGACTATCACCACCCATGTAATGCCACGGGTACTGAACTATCTTTGCAAAAACACCTTTGTCCACAACTGGACTAAACTTGTCAACACCAGGAGAGAAACAAATTCGTCAACACGAGTAAAGGTCCCATCATCACAGGAAAAATCTTATCCATAGTTGTCCTCAAATTTCGTCAACACGAAAAGCCGTAAATTCATCATCACGAAGAAATACTATCATCATAGGAATACAAATTGCCCTCATCAGGACTCTTTATTCTGGAGAAATCAAACTTGTCCTCATCAGGAATCTTCATATTCCGTCAACACGGAGAAATCAAACTTGGCGACTTTACGGGGGATGAGTTATCCACATCTCGTCAACACAAGGAGATCCTATCAGCATAGGCAATGACGCCTTTTTTTTTGCGTCTTATCAACACGAGGAACTCCTATCAACATAGGAATAAATTGTCCATGTGAAGACTCACGTCTCGTCAACACGAGGAAAAACATAGATTCATCAACATGAATAAACCCTATCATCATAGGAACACCATTCTTGTACATATATGAACTCCCATTTCGTCATCACGAAGAAATCCTATCCATATAAGCAAAAATTGTCCTCATCAGGACGCACCTTCCGTCAACATGAACAAAATAATTCGTCAACACGAATAAATCCTATCATCATAGGCATAGATTGTCCTCATCAGGACTCCATATTCCGTCAACACGGAGAACTAATTCGTCAACACGAATAAATCCTATCATCATAGGCGTAGATTGTCCTCATCAGGACTCCATATTCCGTCAACACGGAAAAATAATTCGTCAACACGAATAAATCCTATCATCATAGGCGTAGATTGTCCTCATCAGGACTCCATATTCCGTTAGCACGGAGAGAGTAATTCGTCAACACGAATAAATTCTATCAACATAGCTGGGGATATTCTGAAAACCAATGACCGACACCCGTTCTGACAACAGGAGACCACTTCTGAAATTTTGATTCATGGAACCCTGAGATGCTACTGCAGCAACAAACTTGACAAAACAGTCCGCTGATCGGACACGAGAAAACCTCAATCAGTAACTCTGTGGGGATGATAATAAACTGAATCACATCATCATATGTCTCACGTCAAGACTTTGATTGTCTGAAAAGACATCTGAGCTTTAGAACTCCATACTCCTCTCGAGGAACACACCTGAAAGCAAAAGGTTAACCAACCTGGCTTATGTTCCAAAATGCGTATGTTTGACAATAGCGCAATGCTCCATACAACATGGAAATGCTACGCGTTTTCTAGATGGATGCAAACATGATAATGCATGCAAATGCAAATGCAGGTTCAGGCTGCTGGGGAAAGGTTCTGATAAGCTCGCTTCATCACGGATGCTGAGGACAAATACCACCCTGCTGGGGAAGGAACGGTTGCCACCAAGTATTCCGGCAAAATAAATGCCAGGACATACAACGAACTCTGCCGGGGAGAGCTTTAAACCTTCCATTTCCACTGGGAGGAAAGAAAACACCTGTTGGGGAGAGAACACTCCACTGGGGAAAACGACTCTCTTGGGGAATCTTAACCAACTCCCCTGGAAACAGGGAGTGACTCCGCTGGGGAGAATAGACAAACCTATTGGGGATACCGAACTGTCTGGGTACAGTTTACAACTCTGGAATGATCAATCTACTGAAAACTAAACAACTCCGCTGAGGACGAAGAATCCTTTTGGAGAAACATCACTGTCTGAATACAGCTTACGAAATTTTGGAATTACCAAACTCTGCTGAGGGTAAGCGACCCTGCTGGAGAATATCCTTCGGATAAGCTGCGACTAGCTGGGGAATTTGATCCTTCTTCAGCAAGGAACATTGTCATCTCAGCTTCAGGGAATGAAGCGCGACCTGCATGGGGATTCACTTCACATAATGATCAAGTCTTTTCGTCACGAGCCTCTGGTTAGGACTGCCATCTTCTGATCGTCCACTTCATATGGGCAAGAACCCTGCAACACCACAAACGAGACAAGACAAGTCTATACAACCAAATCTATTCAAGTTAGCGTTAGTGACATCATTTTTAGTCAGTTCGAAGTTTTAGCAATTATTGGCAAGGGCCAGCAACGTTATGCAACTGCTAGTTTTATCAAACATTGGCATTTTTCACATACAAAACAGTAAAGAACAAACATCAAATACTGAATAACATGTTTTATTGATTGGGCCCCTGAATGGCAGAGTTTTGTACACTGGATGTAACTCCTGAAAAGAGGAAGTTACGCACAACAAACATACAAATATGCACAGGAAGCATAAATACAGTGACAAATCAAATTTGCGCATATGTCGGCAACGAGGTGCAGACGATCATCACGAGCTGATCCTCCTATGACTCGCCTGACTTTGGCGCTTTCCCGGTATTCAAACTTCTAAAGAGATTGTATCTGATAAACGAATCCCCAAAGTATTCTCCCAACCACCAAGCAATGCAGCATCGAATTCGGACCGCAGTCATTTGCTTTTTTAAATCCCTAACTTTTGCGTGAACCGCCGTTTGCGGGTTTTCAGTTCACCGGGATACCCTTTTTTGCCGAAGCCGCCCAGTGTAGGTTTTCGACTCCGCGGGTGTACATCTTTTGAATTTTATCCCTATTTTTGCCCGAACCCTTTATTCTGTTTTTGGTTCGCCAGGATGCCCCATTTTTGCCTGGACTCTCTTTTTTTTTGTCCAGCGGGTCAATTTCAAGCAAAGTATTTTTTAACTGCGTCCGAATTCACAGGCGACATAAAGTCTTCACCGTCCATGGTGGACAACAACAATGCTCCTCCTGAAAAGACTTTTCTGACAATGTATGGCCCCTCGTAGTTAGGGGTCCACTTGCCCCTGTGATCTGCCTGCGGCGGGAGAATCCTTTTCAGCACCAGGTCGCCCGTCTGAAAGCTCCGAGGGTGTATCTTCTTATCATATGCTTTCTTCATCCGGCTCTGGTACAACCGACCGTATGCTAGAGAAGCTAGCCTCTTCTCATCCATTAAACTCAGTTGGTTCAACCTGTCTTTCACCCATTCTGCCTCGTCAATTTGGACATCTCATAATACCCTCAAGGAAGGAATCTCAACTTCCAGTGGTAACACTGCTTCCATTCCGTATACCAACGAGAACGGGGTTGCCCCGGTTGATGTGCGTACCGTCGTACGATAACCGTGCAAAGCGAAAGGTAGCATCTCGTGCCAGTCCTTATAGGTCACCACCATCTTCTGAACAATCTTCTTTATGTTCTTATTGGCCACTTCAACAGCGCCATTCATCTTGGGTCGGTACGGAGAAGAGTTGTGATGTTCAATCTTAAAATTCTGACACAGCTCCTTCATCATCTTGTTATTTAAGTTTGAACCGTTGTCGGTAATAATCTGCTCGGGGATTCCATATCTGCAAATGATATCTCGTTTGATAAACCTGGCTACCACCTGCTTGGTCACATTAGCATATGATGCCGCTTCCACCCATTTGGTAAAATAATCAATTGCTACCAAAATGAAACAGTGTCCGTTAGATGCTGTCGGCTCGATCTTTCCAATCATATCAATTCCCCACATCGAGAATGGCCACGGTGACGACATCACGTTCAGAGGACTCGGAGGCACATGGATCTTATCCGCATAGATCTGGCACTTATGACACCTTTTCGCAAACTTGAAACAGTCAGTTTCCATAGTTAACCAGTAATAACCTGCCCGCAGGAGCTTTCGCGTCATAGCATGCCCACCAGCATGTGTACCAAATGTACCCTCATGTATTTCCTCCATAAGCAACTTCGCCTCCTTCTCGTCTACACAACGTAGCAACACCAAGTCGTGATTCCTTTTGTATAGGACACCGTCCGGATTCAAATAGAAATTACCAGCCAATCTCCTGAGAGTCTTTTGATCGCGACTGGATGCCCTAGCCGGATACTCCTGGTTCTTCAGGAAATTCTGGATGTCAAAATACCAGGGTTTATCATCATATGCTTCGTCAATGGCAAATACGAAGGCGGGTCTGTCAAGCCGAGAGATGACAATTCTGGGAGCCTCATTCCAGAAGTTAACTTTATACATGGAAGACAATGTGGCCAGGGCGTCAGCCATCTGATTTTCTGCTCGCGGCACATGATGCAATTCAACATTGTCAAAGAAAGGCAACAATCTCCTTGCATAATTCATGTACGGTATCAAGTTGGGCTGACATGTCTCCCATTCTCCTTTTATTTGATTCACCACCAGAGCTGAGTCTCCGTATACCTCCAGATTTTTGATTCGCAAATCAATAGCTTCCTCAAGCCCCATGATACAAGCTTCGTATTCGGCTTCATTATTGGTAACCGGAAAGGTCAATCGAGCAGTAAATGGGATGTGCGACCCATGTGGAGTAGTGATGATTGCCCCTATTCCGCTACCATAGGAGTTTACAGCTCCGTCGAATATCAACTGCCACTTAGAATTTGTCTTTGGTCCTTCATCCGGCAACGGTTCTTCCCAATCTTTCATCTTCAGGTACATGATATCCTCTTCAGGAAAATCAAACCTCATCGATTGGTAGTCCTCAATAGGCTGCTCAGCAAGATACTCCGATAACACGCTCCCCTTTATGGCCTTCTGTGAAACATACTGGATGTCATATTCGGTCAAAACCATCTGCCAACGGGCAATTCTCCCCAATAGTGCCTGCTTTTCAAATACGTATTTGATAGGATCCATCTTCGAGATGAGCATGGTTGTATGATTTAGCATGTATTGCCTCAAACGCTTGGCGGCCCAGGCTAGCGCACAACAAGTTTTTTCGAGCATTGAGTATCGAGATTCACAGTCAGTAAACTTCTTACTCAGGTAGTATATCGCATGCTCTTTACGCCCTGTCTCGTCATGTTGACCGAGAACACAACCCATACTCCCCTCAAGAACCGTCAAATACATAATCAAGGGTCTCCCTGCCACTGAAGGTACCAGAATGGGAGGCTCCTGCAAATACTGTTTTATTTTATCGAACGCCTTTTGACAATTTTCATTCCATGTTACAGCCTGGTCTTTTTTCAACAGCTTGAATAACGGCTCACACGTAGCTGTTAGGTGAGATATGAACCGAGCGATGTAGTTCAACCTCCCTAAAAACCCACACACTTCTTTTTCTATTTTAGGCGTCGACATTTCTTGTATTGCTTTTATTTTCGCAGGATCAACCTCTATTCCTTTTTCGCTCACGATAAACCCCAGCAGTTTACCCGATCTCACCCCGAAGGTGCATTTGTTAGGGTTCAGTCTCAACCTGAACTTCCTAAGCCTCTTGAATAACTTCAGCAGATTCACCAAATGTTCTTCCTCCGTCTGGGATTTGACAATCATATCATCAACATAAACCTCGATCTCTTTATGCATCATGTCATGAAAGAGAGTCGTCATTGCACGCTGATACGTTGCCCCAACATTCTTCAATCCGAAGGGCATCACTTTGTAGCAAAATGTTCCCCAAGGCGTAATGAAGGTAGTCTTCTCCATGTCTTCTGGCGCCATTTTAATCTGATTGTAGCCCGAGAAGCCATCCATGAAGGAGAATACGGAGAATTGAGCGGTGTTATCAACCAGCACATCGATGCGAGGAAGTGGAAAATCATCTTTCGGGCTCGCTTTGTTCAAATCACGGTAATCTATGCACATTCTCACTTTACCGTCCTTCTTTGGCACTGGCACAATATTAGCGACCCATGAGGGATATTTTGTAACAGCTAGGAACCCAGCATCCCACTGCTTTTGAACCTCCTCCTTAATCTTCACAGCCATGTCCGGTCTAGTTCTTCAGAGCTTCTGCTTAACCGGCGGGCATTCTTCTTTTAGCGGCAGACGGTGCACAACCATATCCGTATCCAGCCCAGGCATGTCCTCATACGACCAAGAAAAAATATCGCTGTACTCTTTGAGCATTTCAACCAATCTTCGCTTGACGTCGCTCTGCAGCGCGGCCCCTATATGGATGTTCCTTTCAACCCCTTCCGACCCCAGATTGACGATCTCAATGACTTCCTCATGCGGCAGAATGATTCGTTCTTCTTGTTTTACCAACCAAGACAACTCTTCTGGAACGTCGCCATCTTCAACAATCTCTTCTTCGGTCTGAAATACCGGGTTCTCAAAGTCGAAATGAGTCATAGGCGGTTCATAGATGTCATCTGAAATAGTAACCCTGCAAGGAAATGGTTAAATGCTTCAAAATACATACAAAGCGAGTAACCACGTTGCCATTTTATTGTAAAAATAAAAACAGGAAAAACAGAGATCACAATATTTGTACATGAAAAACGCCTTTTATTTAACGATTGAACAGTGCAATGTACATAACAGAACGGCCCTAAGCAAAATCACGATGCCCTGGGTAGGACACCAGATTGTTCAACAATTAAGAAAACAAAGCATTACTGTTTAGTTATCACAGGAACAGTCTCCTGAATAGACCAATTGCAAAGCCCTTGTCCTGGCACGCTCGGCTGAATCCAGGCATCCATGTCGCAGTCGCTGTCTCCTTCTTCGGAATCTGAAACAGCGTTGATGGTCTCGTGATATACCCCACCGGCCATAATTGTTATTGGTCCTTTGAAACGGGGTTCCCCTGTAGTAGGCGTTGATGATGAAGGTTGATATCCCAGCCCAAATCTGTCCATTTTCACGGGAATATCCAGAACCTTGCCCCAACCCTTGGTCTCGCCAGTCTTCACTAGAGCCTGAGCCTCTTTGTATGATGATACTGCCACCTCTGATGCTTTACTCGGCCCTGGAACTTTGTCTTTGATGCGCAACCCCTCAAAGGCTTAACAGGGTGTTTCATGGATTTCGCCGTCGACTTCCACGTACTTGAATGACGACAAATGGCTGACCAGTATATCCTCCTCTCCACAAACTGTGACCACACTGTCCCCCACCATGTACTTCAGCTTTTGGTGTAAGGTAGATGTGACTGCCCCAGCACCATGGATCCATGGTCGTCCAAGAAGACAGTTGTATGCTGGCTGGATGTCCATAATGTAAAATTCAGTTTCAAAAATCTCCGGCCCCACCTGCAGAGGCAAAGTTATGGATCCAAAGACTGACCTCCGTGTACCATCAAATGCCCTGACCACCAAGTCACTAGGCGTACAAATGATCCCCCTGATGTCTAACTTCATCATTGCTTTCTTTGGCGCACATTCAAGGAAGACCCGGTATCTACCAGCACGTGGGACATGACCGTGCCCCTGCATTCAACTGAGATGTGCAACTCCATATTATGCTCTCTTCCCCTCGGGGTCAAATCAAAATCCGTAAATCCCAAACTATGGCCTGCATTCACGTGCGCCATTACCCCCTCCAACTGATTTACAGAAACATCTTGGGGTACGAACGACGTGTCCAGAATTTTCAATAACGCATTCCTATGGGCTTCGGAACACAATAACAGCGACAATATGGATATCTTCGACGGCGTTTGTTGAAGGTGCTCAACAATTTTATAGTCACTCTTACGGATAAGACGCATAAACTCTTCTACATCTTTCAGTGACGTTTCTTTTTCATTCCTCTGCACCGGAACATCCTCATTCACTTTACCTTTACCTTTTGCCAATCGTTCAGCCTCTACCTCAGGCGACATAAAAATTCTCCCGCTCCTCATCATTCCTCCAGTCCCGACGACATTGTCCACAACCCCAGCTGGTCGCTTACTGATATTAATTTTCTCCCCATCACAATATGCTTCTAGCCCATAAGTCCATGGTATTGCCTTGGCGCTCTCATAAGGGGTTGGCCCTGCCTTTGTAATAGTGATTGTCGGCCGCCTGGATGGCGCCGTTATAGTTATTGTTTTTCGGGGAATTGTCATCGTAGCTACATCACTTTGCTCATCCGCTAATACTTCTGCAGGTTTCTCAACTGCCGTTCTGTCGAATTGCAACGTGCCTTCATCTATCAAGGTCTGAATACCCTTCTTCAATTCAGCACAACCCCCAGCTTGGGTCCAACATTCTAGACAAAACTCATCGCAGCCCGGATACACACCTTCTTTCAATAACCTGCTCTTTACTTCACACAACGGCGTTTTCAGTTCATCAACATCCATAACCAGATTCAAACCCTCCTCAGTTAAAATAGCATTTGCCCCATGGTTGGGCATTGGCTGCTGTACTATATTTGGACCTGCTTGTCCAAAATTTATGGCCTTGCTATCCAGTAGATCTTGAACTTTATGTTTAAACGCATGACAGGCCTCTATGTCATGCCCGGGTGCCCCGGAGTGGAAGTCACAATGCTTGTTAACATCATACCCATAAGGAAGGGTTGGTCCCGTGGGCGGTGCCAAGGTCCTCTTTTCAACTAAATTCAGCCCCAACAGTGTCTGAAAGAGTTCCGCGTACGTGGAAGAAGGCGTTTCAAACACTCGTTTAGGCTTCGCATTCGGAAATCTTCTTTGGCTAGCATTCTGTCCCTGCTGCTGCTGTGGCTGCTGCTGTTGTTGCGGTGGTTGTTGTTGTTGTTGTCTCTGGTGAGGAATCGGAATCGTGACACTCGCTATCTGCTGAGGCTGATTATACTGGTGTCTTCCTCTTCCTCTGCCCCGGCCACCAAACACTGCACTAGAATCACCTTGACGACGACCACCAAATGCTTTTCTATTACCTCCCGACGAAGTAGACTCCCCAGCTTGGAATCTTCCCACCTTAATACTATTCTCAATCATTTCACCCATCAAGATCAGATCAGAGAAACTGCCCAACGCAACAGGAAACAACTTCTCGTAGAATATCCCCGTGAATGTTCCAATGAACATATCGTTCATTTCCTTCTCCACCAGAGGAGGATGCACTCTTGCCGCCATGTCGCGCCACCTTTGCGCATATTCTTTGAAACTCTCCCCCGTTTTCTGTGACAAGCCTTGCAGCTGGACCCTGTTCGGTGCCAGGTCACTGTTATACTTGTAATGAGTCACAAACGCCTCAGCCAGTTGCTTCCATGTTTTGATCTGAGTGGGCTCCAGCCCCATATACCACTCAAGCGACGGTCCGAAGAAGCTGTCTTGAAAGAAATGCATCAGCATTCTTTCGTCATTCGAGTAAGCGGACATCCGTCTATAATAGGAGCGAACATGCACCTTCGGACAAGTATCTCCCTTATATTTGTCAAATGTGGGAGCTTTAAACTTCAGCGGTACCCTTAGGCCAGACACCAGTCCCATTGTGGTCATATCTAAACCAGAAGCACTCTGATTCACTACACCCTTCATTTGTTCCTCAAGCATCTTGATTCGCTGAGTGTTGTCTACAGGACCTTCAAAACCTCTACCAGAGAAAGCATCTTCTTGTTGGTCTTCCATCCAATTAACATTCTCATTTCCGTACCCATCATACCCATTGTTACGACCAAATCTAGTCTGATTCATCACAGGGCCCCGTCCCCTGTTACCATACCCTTGAGCGACCCCGACAGGTCCAAAAGACATCATTCCAGCACCATTTCCGTTACCGAATCCACCATAGGCATGGTTAGCATTACCAAATCCATCATGTCCGAAACCCTGAGTGTTGAAGCCAAACTTCCCATCCTGGTTAGTATAATCAAACCCCTGGTTGTTATAGCCAAATCCGTTGTTACCAAAGCCATTACCTCCATTGTTATCACCGCCCAGATTGGCGTCTCCGAATCCAACGTTGTTACTGACAGTCTCATTACCAATTCCTGTATTACCATTCCCGGCGCCAGCGCCATTGTTCATATTCACAGCAGGTATATTCGCCACAGGTGGAGCTACCGGTGTAGGAGTACCATCCCCCTGAAGGGTGTCAACACGTACAGAATTGTGGTCTTTGTTTCCATTCCCGACATTTCTCGCCAGCAATGGCTGCACCAAAGTTTGCAAGTTTTCCTGCCCTTTCACAATTGTCTCCATCGTCTGCATGAACAGCGCCAGCTTCTCACGCATTTCCCGCATCTCGCTTTGCATCTGGTCCATAACTCTTTTGCAGTTGGTATGAGTAGAGTATCGGTGAGGGCGTTGACTTTCAATCCTGGAAAAACCTGGAGTGCAGGAAATGAGATACAGTTTCACGAATACTGGTTTATGCAATATGAATGCAAATGCAATTATGTAAATATGCTACAGGTTATATTCCCCTGATTCTAGTTTCGGAGAGAAAGCCATTACGGCAATGGAGTCCCTATCCAGCAAGCAATGAACCAGAAAATCCTCATATATAACAAATGCCAAGAGGCTGAGTACAAGAGTTCAACTGAATACAACCGAAGAGACCTCAGCCAACAAGTCTGGCGATGGCCCAAATACAAGTACAAATAACAAAGGTAAAGCAAAGATACATCAGGCCAAATGGCGTGCTCGGGCGTCCTCCAGTATCCTCATCGTCTCCGAGTGCCCTAGTCGGGAGATCAACTCCTGAATCAGTAAAGCATGCCGCTCGGTAGTGGATCTCAGCTTTGCGGCGTCGTCCTGGGAAGCTCCTTTGCTCAAACTCTCGTCAGATCTGTACCTCTTGGAACCGGCCTTCTCCTCGTAACCTCTCGACTTCTCGTCACTGTCACTTACTCTGAGATCAGCAGTACTCCTAAAGGATGTCACTTCAGCAATCTTTGCTTCTTGGGCTTTAACCTGTGCCTCCAGCGTGGCAATCTGCATTTTCAGTTCGTCTTCGCGCTCTTTCCGCTTGGTAAGCGTGGCATTCCACAAAGCTTCCCACTTGCTGATACGAGCATAAGCTTTGCTTAGAAGTTCCTTCTTGGAAGTAAGCACCTTGCTAACACTGTTCAAGGCTATCCCCACTTTTTCTTTCTTGTTGGTTGCTTCTGTCAGCTCTAATCCCAACCTGTTAATCAATTCGGTCTGTTCCTTCACAGTGAAGGTGGCCTCCTTCTTCTCTCGTCGTAACTGGAAGATCTCCTTCTCTAACTCCTCGTTAGCTTTCTTCAATTCCTCATTTGCAGCTAACAATTTGTTATATTTCTCACTCTCTTCTGTAGGAGGTACCTCTATTAATGGAAGATACAGGGGTTCCACAGCAGGATAAGGCATCAAAGAAGTACTAGCTCTCTCACGGACCCACGCCAAATAAGGATCATAAGCTCTGTTGTTGCTCTTACCGAGCAAAGCTTTCCCCCTCCTATGGATGCTAGCCCATGCATGTCTCAACCTGATCAAAACAGCCTCGTCTAATGAGCCCGTGAGATACAGAGATTCCTGTATCTCAACCTCAATAGGAGCATCTCTCAAGGCATAACCAAACTGTCGTACCAACAGTGAAGGATTATAGTTGATACAGCCTTTCCGTCCAATCAGGGGAACATTCGAAAAGCCGCTGCAACTATATATAATGTCAGTACCAAGAATACCCCGATCAAACCAAATGATATTCTCAGCAGATAGCCCCATCAACCGGGAAGGCCAATCCAAAGTATCAACGGTATCAACAACGACCCAGTCTTCGTAAGGTGCCTCTGGAACCACCTGTACAAGAGAGGAAGACAGCAGGAAACATTCTTGTCGTGACGTTTCTCATTCTTGTAGTGAATAGAATGATAAACATCGCCCAAGAGAGTAGGAACTGGATTCTTCGAGGCGAGAATCAAGAAGGCATCCGAGTCAACAAAGTCTGGCACATTAGGAAACAAGACAATCCCGTAGATGCAGACAGCCAGAATAGCACTAAAGGCAACCCAACACTCATTCTTTGTGCACTGTGTAGCCTTCTCAACTAGGACAGACAAGTGAAAACCATAAGCTCCATTCAGCTTGACCAAGCCTCCTGGAAACTCAGAAGCGTCCAAACTGACAATCTCTGTAAGTGTAGCTAACTCAGGCTCAGTATCAACGTGTACAAAGGGCATCTGGTCTAGCACGGGAATACCCAACATAACATAATACTCCTCCAAAGTGGGTACCAGAATGTAGTATGGAAATAAGAAACATCTCAGCTGCGGCTCATAAAACTGCATCAAAGTATACACCCCAGTAGTCTCGAAAGCTGAATGTATGTACAACAAGCTAAGCAGTCTCCCATAGGATACTCTGAACCCAACCCTCACACTCTCATCTGCCAAAGCAACTAAACCCAGTAATGAACTGATGTATGGTGAATGCAACCTGTAAGCAACCGTCTTTTTCAGGGACTCCATGCCTGGCTAGAAGATATCCTAGAATCAGAGAGGAATGATCACCTGCAACATAAATACATGTTAATGAAGTGCAATCATGAAAATGCACATGCATATGCAAACAATGGACCAAGTGCAATGCTGATAGACTGGGCTGCTCTGTACTGAAGCCTGAGAACCATCAAATCTTTATTTCAAGCTAAGCCAACCGTTCAAATGAACCTTGTAACCCCACCTCATTGACAGAGATAAACCAGGTATTCTGAGGTCCAATGTTTCCTGCAAACAGACCCACCTACCCCTCACAGGTGTGTACTTAACTCGCAGACGAGGTACGACATCCTATGCGGTCGTTGGCGTCACAGACATTCAAGACTGATGATACGATACCCAGAAGGTGTGGCATCATCACGTCTTAAAGAGGCCCTCCTCAACCAACTTCCAATTGATAGGTTCCCGGAGTCGATAATCCTCGGGTCAGACAACTTGTCGAGCCCTAAGGGCCAGGCAAGAAGCATCAAAGAGAATCTCGTCCGAGTGAGATTTCGCAGCTAGCTGGTGCGAGCTAAGCAAGCAGGCTAACCACTACTCTCTCTCTAAATCTATATGTGTACTCAAGCCTGGGTTTGGCTTATCTCTCAACAGATTCTCCCCTACCCACATCAGCAATGATAATATAAGGCTGGTAATAACATTGCGGAAAGTAAAGACAGAATAGTAAATCTATACAACACCCCTGACGGGAAAACAAGCGCTAGGATTGACTCGCGTAGGGAACTGTTGGAGTCCCCAGCAGAGTCGCCAGCTGTCGCTACTGCGAAAATCGGCGCCGGCTGAACACAAGAGTCGCCACCGTGCGTTATTTATCCCAAAGGAGGGAAAGGAAATGCTCAGAGTAAACCTACCGCGAAGACGGGAAAAGAATGGTCGTCGCAACCAAACCCTGGATTCGGGAGTCGATTACGCAAGGGGAAGGTATTAGCACCCCTCACGTCCGTCGTACTCGACGGGATCCACGCTTGTTTTCTAGTATGGATTGTTATTCTATCTATCCTACAGGTCTGGGGATGAAAAGAAAATAAACTGACTCGGCAAAGTATCACACTTTATGCCTACGTATTACCGTCTGGAACGAGAAATCAGAGTCAACGTAGTTCGCCTACCTACGGGAAAGGAGGGGAAGGTTGCTCGCTAGGATATCGCATCCTATGCCTACGTACTTTCATACAGCATGAAAGATCAGAGCAAACGTAGTTCGGGCTACGGAAGACACAAGCTTGTCTGACTGTTTTTTATCCTTCTGAAAAAGGTTTTCTCCTGATTACAGGTCCAAGCGGACAAAAATGACACTTTGATATTTGCTTTGAATCTTTTACGGAAGAAGTGTTTTTTAGTGTGTTTGCAATCTCTGACGCACTAGAGACTATGATTTGAGGGTGACTACGTCGTATGTCACCCTAAGGGTGACACACTAAGCAATCAGGTTACTGAAGAGTGCCCCTCCAGCAACCTTTCTCAAATAGCTTAAGGCTCGTATCGTACGACATCGATTATCCTTATTACTGTATTTTTGAAGTGTTTTGAGAGGAGAAGAGAAAGAACTCTAAAAACCTAGGGTTGAAATGGGAATCAAAACTACCCTAATGTTGTCATGCCTGGATCAAAACCTAATGTCTGTCATATTTCTCTCTTGCACGCAGGGAAACAGAGATCCTAGGGGATAAACGGCAAAAGAAACAAATACATACAGTAAACAGTAAAAACGTATGCAATGCAGCAAGAAACAATAGGCAAAGTGAACAGCTTCACTTTAAACCTAAGGGGAAGATTAACAAACAATACAGCAAAGAAAAACACCAGCTCAACAAGCCCCACCAGTTACTACAACAAGCAATCCAAACAGCACCAGCTCTGGCAGCTACAAATGATACATAGCAAAAGGTTAACAATAACAACTTGAGGGAAGATCCTATGATATCCAAGCTCCAGCTAAGCTCTTATCTTCTAATAATCTTCAGCTTCAACAAGCACTGAGTTCCAACCAGCAAAACCCTAACCTTCAACAGATATCCAGCTTTGACAGGTACAAGCTTCCTCTAAAATCATCAATGAACTTCATCCTCAATAGGCTTTTAACTTCAATGCAGACATTCCCAAGAGAGAATCAAGTAATAGAGGAAGTTGGGATGTTAAGATGCTTAATGATAACCCAGGGAAATCATCAAGATCTTAACACATCTAGTGAAAGTTATCCTCAAGATTCTACCCAATCAAAGCAGGCTCTACATCCCTCCTAAGGAGGGATGGAACCCTTTGTGGGGACCTTGTGTCATAGGATGGAATAGAGGCACAAGAAGCTCTCTATGCTTGATAGAAGAGAACAATCTACCCTAGAGCTCTCCCTATATCTCCTATCTCCTAAGTCTTCAATCAACACCTTCAATCTCCAAGCTCCAAGGATCTTCTTGCATCCAACTTTGATTATTACCTTCAATCTTCTCTTTTGAAGTCTTCACACTCCACAAGCTCAAGCCAAGCACCATGCCCCATAAAAAAACCCAAAAGCCCAAGCAGACAAACAAAACCCCAAGTGGGAACACCAAACAAACACTCCATTTGCAAAATATACTGAGAATAGTAAAATAGTATTTAAAATTTTAAGATTAATTCTAAGGGGATTTCTATATCTACCCTACATACGCTATATGTCCCATAACCTAATTCATGCTAAAAACCCCAAAATAAAATGTTATAATGCACCTATGTTGAGTTTGAACCCTAAAATTGTCACCCTAATGTTTTCTAATCAAAACTAATCAAGATTAATCCACGAAAATGTGGAATAAATCTCTAAGGGAACTTAATGTTCTAATCTAACTACCACAAAAAGAATGGAATCAAAATATGTATTTAAATGACCAAACAAAATTCACCAAAATGTATATACAAACAAAATGAAAATGAAAAGCAATTAAATGTGAAAATTCATCATAAATGGAAAAATGCCTAAAATAATATTTTTATTTTTTCACAATTTTCTTCAGACAATTATTAAAATGTATCAAAAATTCCCATATCAAAATGATCATTTTTGGATTTTATATGTATTTTCAAAGAACCAAAAATAATATGGAGAAAATGATGAAAATATGAGAAAAAAGAGAAACATGCGTGTCAAATAGTAATTAAAAGCAGTTCAAAACACTAGTTGGGCACAGGAGGGGGTGTGGGTAGGAAGGCGTGCACTAAGCCCAATATCATCAGAAAAATGAAATGAAAAAACAAGAAAAATGGAAAACTCATGTGGTAAATAGCAACTGAATTGCGTTACAATTCACTCATGGGCCAGGATTAGGGTGTGGTTAGCAATGGTGATGTTAAGCCCAAACCAAGCGTTTAATGAAACGCTGCGCTCCATGTGTATTCAGCCTTCACAAACTGAAATGAAATCCTGGCCATCCAATTCAATTCCAGTCAACGGTCCAAGCCACATCTGATGGCTCATGTTCATCTTCCTCAAATAACTCAGGCAGCCCTCAATGTTACAGACGGCGGTTCACGGTGGAAACCACCGTCTTCTCCAGTGAGCCTCCATTCTCAGGTCATCAATCAAGCCAAAAATTATACCAATCCTACTTGTTTTTCCACGTAGATTACCAATCCAACCTCAGAATTTCTTGAATCTCATTCTATCTTAAAACACGAAGGGAATTTCAGAACATGTCAAATTCTTGATCATCTCGGTTCTTGAAACAAAAGGCACTGATCTAATCTACATGTTACACTGATCACTTCTAACTATCTAATCATGATTAAAGCTTCAAGAATCACCATAACTAACTCTCAACAGAAATGGTACCTCACGATCAAACTTCACCAAATGCTACCAAAACTATCCAGAATCATTCTCTAATCACTATAGATCCTAACCACATGATCAATTCTAGCTAATTCAACCTAGAATGGTGTAGAAAATGGAAGTTACATACCTGCAAAAAGCTTGCTAACAGAGATGCTTGGAAGCACGAAACAAGCTTCAAAACGATGCAAACACCTTCAGTGAAGTGAGTAGCAGCTTTTCCAATCCTCAATTTGGCTTGAAAGCTCCTCTAATTCCAAAACCGATTTCAGTTATGCTCCTTGAAAATTCAGTTATGGATTCTCCTCACAGCTCGAAA
The DNA here is from genome assembly GCA_963859935.3 of Lathyrus sativus. Classification (NCBI taxonomy): domain Eukaryota; kingdom Viridiplantae; phylum Streptophyta; class Magnoliopsida; order Fabales; family Fabaceae; genus Lathyrus; species Lathyrus sativus. The sequence goes on along the minus strand of OZ012741.1, from coordinate 35,877,607 downwards.
TCACCAACCTCTTCTATCTGCACTCACTCTAAACCTTTTATAGAGTATACTCATGGGCTTTTGATCCAATCTAGAAGCCCAATTCAGTGGATCCAAATTTCTGTCATGGCCCTTGAAGTGAGGATGCTACAGTTGTATTCCCTTGGTTTCAGCTAGCTCAAACTCATCCCTTTCAATCATACAAGCCATGGTAAATGTGTTTGGGAGAGTAGAATGGCATGAATCAGCTTGTATTGAGTTTTGGTTATGTAACTTGAATTTCAAGTAAGAGGTTTACAAGACATGTCCATGATTCTGACCTCTAATCAAAAATGTGTTAATGCCATCCTTTCTAAAACATCTTTTCCAATTGAAATGAGTATATACATGAGGTATTTTGGACCTATAACTTGGATTTTGCATTTTTCCTCCATAAGCTCATTTGAAATCCTTCCATATTTAAACCAATTTTGGGCATTTTGGACTACAAGACATTCTAGATCACCATGACCTCTTGTCTAGCCTAAAAATTCCATTTGGAACACATCTCATGTTGAACATTTTTTCATTTGAGGAGTGGAAGATGGAGATTTGGATCCATGTTGAAAAATGACTTATAATTCAACTTTCCCAAAACACCCCTGAGTTGCCAAGTCCATAACTTGAGTTCTACAACTCCTCTTGAGGACTTATAGTACTCAAAATAAAGCTAAGATCAAGATCTACAACTTTCATGTTGGCCAAAAATCCATTTGAAAACTCTTTCATGGGCAAACGTTGCTTGGAAGTCAAGTGACTTTCACAAATAAATTCCAAAGTCCTCTGATGACTCATAACTTGCAAGAACCATAACTTGAATTCTATAAATCTCCTTGAAGACTTCTAGTACTCAAATTAAAGGTATTGAAAAGATCTAAAAATTTCATGTTGTCCAAGAATCCATTTGAAACTTTCATTTTGACTTATATGGCTTGGAAGTTAAGCCTAAATTATGGTTTTTTACACTGAAACCCTAATCTAATAACCCCTCCTCTTCTTGATCCCTCTTGATTTCCCCTTGGAACAACACCACACATATATCCCCATATAAATTCATGACTTCCACAACCTCTAAGCTGACCTTGATACTCTTCAATCACACAGTTGACCTAAGGTTGACCTAGGGTTGACCCAGATGAAACCCTAGTTGACTGCACCTCAGCTGTAGTTCTTGTAACCAAACCTATGATTTGCTTCATATTCAAAATGACCCTCTAATCCCTCCATGATGCTAGCACACATTCCATACCCTCAGTTCATAGCTCATGTCTCATTGATGATCCTCAAACACACCCCCAGATAGGAGAGGAATCCACTGTTTGACCTTCTAACTTCTCAAAGCTTCAATTCCTTTCCTGGTGACTTGAATAGACTTAGGCTTGAATAAAACCCCTTTTGATGTGCCTCTTTAGAGAATAATGGCACTTGATCCCTTGTTGGATGACTTGCTTATGCCATGCTATGCAAATGATTGAGCTATGGACATTATCTACTATGCAAATGACAATGCTCTTGAAACATAAATCCAGTAAAATAAGTTGGTCAAATTTTAGGGTGCAACAGTAGGTTTGCTTGAAAACCACATCAAATATTTGGTATCTTAATGGTAGTTGCTCGAAGCATATGATCGGTGATCTCAACAAATTTTCAAATCTAAAGCTTAAGGCCAAGGGTTATGTTACCTATGGTGACAATAACAAAGGAAAGATTCTTGGCATAGGCAAAGTTGGAGCACCACCTTTCACATCTATTGAAGATGTTCTTTATGTCGAAGGACTAAAGCATAACTTACTTAGTATAAGCCAACTATGTGATAAAGGATTCAAAATCAACTTCACAAAAGATGAATGCTTGATAGAAGACAAAGTCACTAATGAGGTAAAGCTAAAAGGTAAAAGGATCAATAATATATTCATGATTTCTCTTGACAATTTGTCTTTGAAGGTTAAATGTCTCATGGAGAGCAATAATAATTCCTGGTTATGGCATAAGAGATTTGCTCATATACACATGGAACATTTGAGTAAGTTAGTTAAACATGATCTAGTTGTTGGTTTACCTAAGATAAAATTCATCAAGGATAAGTTGTGTGATGCATGTCAAAATGGGAAACATACCAAATTAACTTTCAAGTCAAAGAATGTGGTGTCCATTACAAGGCCACTACAACTATTACATATGGACTTATTAGTCCATCGAGAACAAAGAGCTTCGGAGGTAATGTTTATGCTTTGGTTATTATTGACGATTTTTCTAGATTTTGTTGGACATACTTTTTAGTGCAGAAAAGTGATGCCTTTAAAACATTCAAGAAGTTTACAAAACAGATACGAAACGAGAAGTCTTTAACAATTGACTCCATAAGAAGCGATCATGGTGGAGAATTTTAAAATGCTCCTTTCGAAGAATTTTGCAAAGAATATGGAATCTCTCACAACGTCTCAGCGTCAAGGACTCCTCAACAAAATGGTGTTGTAGAAAGGAAGAATAGGTCATTGGTGGAACTTGCAAGGATAATGCTTAGCGATTCAAATCTTCCAAAATATTTTTGGGCGGATGCGGTTAGTACGACATGCTTTGTAAGTAATAGATTAAATATTAGACCTATTCTTAAAAGACTCCCTATGAACTTTTCAAAGGGAGAAAACCAAACATGGCTTACTTTTACATTTTTTGGATGCAAGTGATTTGTCTTGAACAATGATAAATACAATCTCGGTAAGTTTGACGAGAAATCTGATGAAGGCATATTTCTCGGCTACTCTCTCTCTAGTAAGGCTTTTAAAATTTATAATAAAAAACTTTAACTATTGAAGATTCAATGCATGTTAAATTTGATGAATCTAACCCCTCAAAGGAGGAAATTGTTTTATGTGATGATGATGATGATATTGTAGATGTTCCTAAAGAAGGTACTTCTCAATCAAATGATCAACCTAAGCATCAAGAAGAACCGATTCAGCAAAAGTCAAAAGACGATGATCTACCTAAGGAATGGAGAACACATATAGATCACCTGATTGATAAAGTAATTGGTGATATTAGTCAAGGCGTTACAACTAGACTCAACCTCAAGGATGCATGCTTGAATATGGCGTTCGTATCTCAAATTGAACCTTCCAAAGTTGATGAATCCTAAGGAAACGATCAATGGATCATTGCTATGCGAGTAGAGTTAAACCAATTCGAAAGGAATCAAGTTTGGGAAATTGTTTCTAGGCCAAGTGATAAACACATCATATGTACTAGACGGGTGTTTAAAAAAAACTTGATGAGAATGGGATAATTATTTGAAACAAGGCAAGATTGGTGGCCCAAGGATATAATCAAGGAGAAGGAATTGATTTCGAAGAAACTTTTGCTCTGGTTGCAAGGTTAGAAGCTATTCGTTTATTACTTGCTTATGTGTGTTCATTGAATTTTCAGTTGTATCAGATGAATGTCAAGAGCGCATTCCTGAATGACTACATCAATGAAGAAGTCTATATCAATCAACCCCCTGGATTTGAAGACTTCAAGAATACATCACATGTCTTTAAGTTGAGAAAAGCTCTTTATGGCTTAAAGCAGGCACCAAGGGCATGGTAAGATCGACTCAACAATTTTCTATGTGAAAAGGGATTTGAAAATGGTAAAGTAGATAACACCTTGTTCATCAAGCGAATTAAGGACAACACTTTATTAGTTCAAGTCTATGTTGACGATATCATATTTGGATCAACCAACAAAGATCTTTGTGAGGAATTCTTGTTGATGATGCAAGGAGAGTTCGAGATGTCTATGATGGGAAAGATGAATTACTTCCTTGGATTACAAATAAAGCAGTTGAAGGATGGCATTTTCATCAACCAAGCCAAGTATTGCAAAGAGTTGTTGAAGAAATTCGACATGGATGGTTGTAAAGCAATGTCTACTCCAATGGGATCCGGAACTTATGTTGATCAAGACCAAACGGGTATTTCAGTTGATATCACGAAGTATCGAGGTATGATTGGTTGTCTATTGTATTTGATGGTAAGTCGTCCTGACATAATGTTCAATGTGTGTTTATGTGCTCGGTTTCAAGCAAATCCAAAGGAATCAAATCCAAGACGTCCTGACATAATGTTCATGAAGCATCTCAAAGGAACAACTAATATTGGACTATGGTATCCAAAAGGTAGTATCTGTAACTTAGTAGGTTATTCTGACTCGGATTATGCAGGTTGTAAAATAGATCGCAAAAGTACGAGCGGAACATGTCACATTCTAGGTAATGCATTGGTTTCTTGGTCCTGTAAGAAGCAAGCATGTGTTGCTCTTAGCACGATTAAAACATAATACATTACGGAAGGAAGTTGTTGTGCACATATCCTTTGGCTTAAATAACAACTACATGATTATGGACTAAATCTCGAATGCGTTCCTCTAAGGTGTGATAATACAAGCGCGATCAACATTACAAAGAACTCTGTCATGCACTCAAGGATAAAACACATTGATATTCGACATCATTTCTTACGAGATCACGTTCTCCAAAAAGACGTTAGAGTTACTTTCGTGGATACACATAACCAATTGGCAGACATCTTCACAAAACCACTTCCAAAAGAAGCCTTTTACAAGATTCAGAGAGAACTTGGAATTCTAGATGAAGGTGATATGTAAATCTTCAATAATAATTCATGATTTTTCTAAAAATAATGCCAAGGTATACTTATACTATATGCTTTATTATTTTCTATATGATCAAAGTTGAGAATTTTCACAAATTGTATTCTTACATGAGGTAATGTCCAATTTTATAACATGTTTGATCTTTTCATATGCGCATTATATCTTATAATAACATGTTAAAATGATTCTTTATGAAAAACTCATGTTGGTTAAGAGATATGAAGCTGCTGTTTTTTGGCTTGTGGTAACCAATTACTCATTCCTGGTAACCGATTACCACTGTTGCATTTTCACTTTTGTTTGCTGTCTGTGGTATGGTAACCGATTACCCATTCCTGGTAACCGGTTACTATTGCTGCATTTTTCAAATTTTTTTCCTTAAAACAGAATTGAAAAAGTTCATTAAAAGTCCACTTTATATTTCTTTTAGTCTTTCAAAAGCACTTATTCAGGCTTTAAGTCATTTTGATTCTTCCAAACTCATTCTCTTCACTCTTCCATCTTCTCCTCTTGTTCCAAAGCACTCCAATCATTCTTAGGTGAGTGGTATAGAGGTTCAGCTCTTGTTTGCTATTAAGAAGAATTTGCAGGTCAACTAGGCATATGTGTTCATGCACCATATGCGTCATATCAAGTCTCTTGCTGGAGGACTTCCTTATGGGTGAATCATTTCCATAATTATAGAGGCAAGCTCTATTCGTCTTCAAAGATAACCACAAACCATGATGACCACAAAGGTTAATGAAATCAATATCACCACAGCTACAAAGAACACTGGTATTGTGCAAAATGATGACAAACGATTTGTCTACAAGGATGCTACATCTTCTTCTATTGCTGCTCCTATTCTCGAAGAAGACTACACAAATAAGGTTATCTACAAAAAGATAGTAGCTCTTGAAAACAAGTTTAATCTTAATATGAGGGAACACATGAAAGATATGTCATATATGCGTAAAATGTTCAAGCAACTGGCTATGCAGCAACTCCGAGCTCTCAGGAAAGAAGAAGAAGAAGAAGAAGAAGATGAAGATGAAGATGAAGATGAAAAAGAGGATATTATGTCTGAAAGTGACTGAATAATAATTTCTATTATTATGTTTTTGCTTTATGTTCTTGTATTTAGTCTTTTGCCCACATGTGTGTTTCTTGTTGAAAAACTTTTCCCATCCTTTTTGTTGTTGACAAAGGGGGAGAAGAATTTCATGTGTTTGTATACTACTTTTCTGCTATTCTAACAAATTTTGCAGAAAATTTCAAGACTCTCTTAAATCATAGATTAAGGGGAAGCATCATCCAAGGGGGAGCACTTGTGCACTTGTTAGAACAGCCGCAAAAACTTTCAAAGAATATGTTGTCATCATCAAAAAGGGGAAGACTGTAAGGACATGGCTTCTCAAACGGTTTTGATGATGACACACTCTACAACATACAAGGATGGATAAAAGAATCTCAAAGAAATCAAGTTTGAACAGCTTCAATTTCAAATCAATATGTCAAGACTTGGTAAGGAATGAAGATAAATTTTACACAAATAAAGGTACAACATTCAGCTTCTATATAACATGTACAAGTGTTCAACTTCGTCTCTCATTCTTGCATATCATATTAAAAATGTTTTAACTCATTACAATACACTTTTGCCTCTGTTTCAAAATGTTTTTACAAATTCTGTTCAGAGTAACCTGTTACCACTTCCTGGTAATCGATTACCCGGTGTTATCTTTCAAATTTTTTAAAATGTTGAGGTTGGTAACCGATTACCACTAGCGCAGTGAGCCAAAAAAGTGCATCTGTTGACCGAATTTTGTTTTCTTATTTCTTCTTGAACCATGGCAAGTCTTGGTCATTTGCACTCGTTTGAAAAGGTGTTTAGAGGCAGTTATATACCTCATAATCTTAGACTTTATGATTAACCTTCTTGCAAAAATTCAAATTTTATTTTCATCTCTCAATTTCCAAATTTTCACAAGTGTAAAAAATTATTCATTTTCAAAAGTGAAACTATTATACTTCAAATTTCATTATCTCATCATAGTTTCATTCTTCTATCTTTGAACACTTGTATTTGATATATAAGAGTTGATATTATTCCTCTAAATTTTATTTTATTTAAATATTTTTCTCTTAAACACATATTAGTTTAAAATGCCAAATATGTATATACAAAAAATAGAATTAAAAAAAATGACTTTTAAGTTTATGAAGCAAACGAACTGAATCTAACGACTTTGTCGCTACTGCGAAAATCGGCGCCGGCTTGACAGGAGAGTCGCCACCGTGCGTTATTTATCCCTCAGAGCGGGAAAGGAAACGCTCGAAGTAAACCTCGCAAAGACGGGGAAAGGTATGGTCGTCGCAACCAAAACCTGGATTCGGGAGTCGGTTACGCAAGGGGAAGGTATTAGCACCCCTCACGTCCATCGTACTCGATGGGATCCACGCTTGGTGTTTATAAGGAAAAGGGTGTGTTTATCTATCTACGCTAATGGTCGGTCTGAAAAGAAAATAAGAGGACAGGACTCGACAGAACATACGGTGTTCTGGGCCTACGTACTCCCTCGTGCAATGGGAAAGTCAGAGTCAACGTAGTTCGACTACCTACGTCTAAACGGGGAAAAGGTTGCTCGCCAGGACATCGCGTCCTGTGCCTACGTACTTCCATGCTGCATGGAAGATCAGAGCAAACGTAGTTCGACTAACTACGGCTAATCAGGGCGGTCTCACACAGCAGTGAGAAAATAAACTGGTCTCAAAGGATCGGGAACGTACAACTACGATCTGGTCTCAAATGCGCTCGAGCAAGAGAAAAGGGGTAACAATTAGTCGTCAGCAGGAAAGTCTCGATCGCACAGCTGCGAGAGAATAAAAGAGTTAGTTGTTAGTATGCTCGCTAGGATATCGCATCCTATGCCTACATATCCTCGTCTGGTACGAGGAATCAGAGCAGCTGTAGTTCGGCTAACTACGACACAAGCTACTCAAAAACTCCTACTGAAAGGAAAGGGAAAAGACACCCTAAAACTATAGCTGAAAAAGGGGAATCTACCTACCATTATCATGCCTGGTTGACCATCCTAATGTCTATCATAACGACTCCGCAGCGGAGAAGTCAGAGCTCCTAAGGGATCATGGCAACAGGACTAAACAACAAACAGGAAATACTGCAAAGTAAAGAAATACTGGAAATATGCATGAATACAACAACTAAACAAGCAAGGCGCAAAGGCCGCAAACCACAGAGGTAAGGGAGCTCAGCTCTACCAAATACCAGCAAGCAAAGCCACTCAATAACAAACAAGCAGAAGGAGGACCACCTCAACTTCTCATGCACACAAAGCCTATTTCTAAAATGCACCTATCTCAGAACTATCTAGATGAATTCCGAAGTCTAATGCAACACAACACCACACAAGTCAAACAACATAAAGATAAGGCAAACCAGCCTGACAAACCCCTATCCACAAAACAAGAAACTACCCCTGAGCAAGACCCCTAAACAAACCTAAAACAAGCTTAATCTATCCCTGAACAAAACTCTATGCAACACCTTAAGCAAATATCTAAGCAAAACTCTAATCAAAACCCTAAGCAAGAGGAATCAATCCCAGTCTCCAAGCTTCAGAACAAGCTTACCAAAGAAAGGGAGCTAAGCAGACAAACTCATAGTGCCTTCCTCGGGAAAGTACCAGGAGGTTACCACTCAGGAGTCATATCCTATGCGGCTCGACAACTGTGATCAGTTTACATTCCTCCTCAGGAGAAACTAAACTCACATGAAGGCTCCAGCATCATTGGATATTTAAGAAAGCCTATATGAACTAAGGGAACTAAGTGAACAGACCCATAGGACCTTCCTCAGGAAAGTACTAGGAGGCTTCCACTTAGGAATCGTATCCTATGTGGCTCAACAACTGTGATCAGTTTACGTTCCTCCTCAGGAGAAACTATACTCACATGAAGGCTCCAACATCATTGGATACTTAAGAAATCCTAGATGAACTAGAGGAACTAAGTGAACAGACCCATAGGACCTTCCTCAGGAAAGTACTAGGAGGCTACCACTTAGGAGTCGTATCCCATGTGGCTCAACAACTGTGATCAGTTTACGTTCCTCCTCAGGAGAAACTAAACTCACATGAAGGCTCCAACATCATTGGATACTTACGAAAGAGGCGAGAAGAAAGAATGAAAGTCATTCATAGTGCCTTCCTCAGGAAAGTACCATAAACCCCCTTCAAACTTCAGGATCTCGAACCTCACAAACAGAGAACAAGCTCCTAGACTAGGTCTTAAATCCATGCATCATTGCAAGCACCATCAGGACTTCATCCAACCTCCATCTTCAAGAAGAAACCACAGGTCCTCAAACCACAAGAAACTATCTCTGAAGTTCAACCACAGTTGAACTTCAAAGTCAGAAGCCATCAAGACTTCTCCTATCCTCAAGCTCAGACAAAAAATAACAGAACACCCTACAAAAATCTATCAAAAATCTAAGGGAAACCTACATGGCTCTATGATCCCAAGATCAAATCTCAAAGCCTAAGCCAACTTCTAAGGCTACTAAACAATCCCTAACATATGAATGGTCAAGGGTTACCAGCAAGTTGTGAGGTCTCTATTCTCTAACCCTAAAACAATATCAATCAACCTCTAAAAAATCTATGAAAAATCTATGGGGAACATGCATTAGTCTAGTACAACATACTAAAAAATCAGAGCAAAATTCATTACCAGATGAAAGAAATAAAATCAACAAGGCAGACGTGCCACAAACCAATTATTCAATATCAATAACAACGCAAAAAAATGCAATTAAAATGAAAATGCATGATTAAGCTAATGTTTTTGTTTTATAAAATTCTACATTGAATTACGAGCATATGGAAAAAGAATGGAATTATTTGATCGAACCTACTATTTTTTATGAATTTTCTAATAACATGCATGCACTAAAAGATATTAAAAAAGTCTTTGAAATGGAAAATATGCTAAAAATAGCAAACAAAAATAAAATGGAATTTTTATTTTTATATAATTTTCTAGACATGTATATGAGGTGGTAGAAAAAACAAGAAATTAAAAATCAATTATTTTCATTTTTTATGAATTATTCAAGATGCAAAAATATTAAAGAAAATAAAAGCTAAGAAATTGAAATAAAGGGGAGGGGGTTCAAACAGCACATGCCCCCAGTTAAAATCCTAAGTGGGCCAGAGTGGGGTGGTGCGCCTAGCAAAAGGCGCAGGCCCAAGGGAATCAGAAATCAAATAATAAAAAAAACAGAGAAAAAAAACGCATGGGGGTGCAGAACGAGTAATTTTCCGGTTAGTTTTCATTGGGCTTACGCACAAGGGGGGTGCGTTTAGCATTAAGGGCCTAAGGCCCAATCCCATAATTTCTTCAACTCTCACGCAGGGGGGGGGGGACTAAGCAAAATGGGGGGTGAATCTCAGCAAACGAGATTGGGCTTTGACCCAATCTGAAACCCTAGTCCAACTATCCAACGAACAAAACCTATCTCCTTCCCCCAACCCTGATCACTGTTCATCCCCCAAACTAACCCTAGCCGTTCCCTCATCGTCTCTCTGCAACTCCTCTAACTCTCAAGATCCTTCAACCAAACCCTCTTAGATCAACTCAAAAAAAACAAGCAAACAAACTAAGAAATCCTAATCTCAACGAGACAAAATCATCTAAATCCATACGATCAAGCAGATGAACTAGCTTCACACTTAGATAATGCATACCTGGAGACGAATCAAGAACCAAATCGTGGAGTTCTTGAAGCTTCCAAGGAGGTCGCCGCGAGATACTAGGATCTGGAGGTTCCCTGGGAGTTACTTGTTCGAACGATCTTGAGAAGGGAGCAGGAGATCTTTTTGGAAAATAGTTCTTGAAGGAGTTGAAGTGCTTCAAGATTTTTTCCAACGATCTTCAACTCCTTCAAGAACTATTTTCCAGAAAGATCTCCTGCTCCCTTCTCAAGATCGTTCGAACAAGTAACTCCCAGGGAACCTCCAGATCCTAGTCTCTCGCGGCGACCTCCTTGGAAGCTTCAAGAACTCCACGATTTGGTTCTTGATTCGTCTCCAGGTATGCATTATCTAAGTGTGAAGCTAGTTCATCTGCTTGATCGTATGGATTTAGATGATTTTGTCTCGTTGAGATTAGGATTTCTTAGTTTGTTTGCTTGTTTTTTTTGAGTTGATCTAAGAGGGTTTGGTTGAAGGATCTTGAGAGTTAGAGGAGTTGCAGAGAGACGATGAGGGAACGGCTAGGGTTAGTTTGGGGGATGAACAGTGATCAGGGTTGGGGGAAGGAGATAGGTTTTGTTCGTTGGATAGTTGGACTAGGGTTTCAGATTGGGTCAAAGCCCAATCTCGTTTGCTGAGATTCACCCCCCATTTTGCTTAGTCCCCCCCCCCTGCGTGAGAGTTGAAGAAATTATGGGATTGGGCCTTAGGCCCTTAATGCTAAACGCACCCCCCTTGTGCGTAAGCCCAATGAAAACTAACCAGAAAATTACTCGTTCTGCACCCCCATGCGTTTTTTTTCTCTGTTTTTTTTTATTATTTGATTTCTGATTCCCTTGGGCCTGCGCCTTTTGCTAGGCGCACCACCCCACTCTGGCCCACTTAGGATTTTAACTGGGGGCATGTGTTGTTTGAACCCCCTCCCCTTTATTTCAATTTCTTAGCTTTTATTTTCTTTAATATTTTTGCATCTTGAATAATTCATAAAAAAATGAAAATAATTGATTTTTAATTTCTTGTTTTTTCTACCACCTCATATACATGTCTAGAAAATTATATAAAAATAAAAATGCCATTTTATTTTTGTTTGCTATTTTTAGCATATTTTCCATTTCAAAGACTTTTTTAATATCTTTTAGTGCATGCATGTTATTAGAAAATTCATAAAAAATAGTAGGTTCGATCAAATAATTCCATTCTTTTTCCATATGCTCGTAATTCAACGTAGAATTTTATAAAACAAAAACATTAGCTTAATCATGCATTTTCATTTTAATTGCATTTTTTTGCGTTGTTATTGATATTGAATAATTGGTTTGTGGCACGTCTGCCTTGTTGATTTTAGTTCTTTCATCTGGTAATGAATTTTGCTCTGATTTTTTAGTATGTTGTACTAGACTAATGCATGTTCCCCATAGATTTTTCATAGATTTTTTAGAGGTTTATTGATATTGTTTTAGGGTTAGAGAATAGAGACCTCACAACTTGCTGGTAACCCTTGACCATTCATATCTTAGGGATTGTTTAGTAGCCTTAGAAGTTGGCTTAGGCTTTGAGATTTGATCTTGGGATCATAGAGCCATGTAGGTTTCCCTTAGATTTTTGATAGATTTTTGTAGGGTGTTCTGTTATTTTTTGTCTGAGCTTGAGGATAGGAGAAGTCTTGATGGCTTCTGACTTTGAAGTTCAACTGTGGTTGAACTTCAGAGATAGTTTCTTGTGGTTTGAGGACCTGTGGTTTCTTCTTGAAGATGGAGGCTGGATGAAGTCCTGATGGTGCTTGAAATGATGCATGGATTGAAGACCTAGTCTAGGAGCTTGTTCTCTGTTTGTGAGGTTCGAGATCCTGAAGTTTGAAGGGGGTTTATGGTACTTTCCTGAGGAAGGCACTATGAATGACTTTCATTCTTTCTTCTCGCCTCTTTCGTAAGTATCCAATGATGTTGGAGCCTTCATGTGAGTTTAGTTTCTCCTGAGGAGGAACGTAAACTGATCACAGTTGTTGAGCCACATGGGATACGATTCCTAAGTGGTAGCCTCCTAGTACTTTCCTGAGGAAGGTCCTATGGGTCTGTTCACTTAGTTCCTCTAGTTCATCTAGGATTTCTTAAGTATCCAATGATGTTGGAGCCTTCATGTGAGTTTAGTTTCTCCTGAGGAGGAACATAAACTGATCACAGTTGTTGAGCCACATAGGATACGATTCCTAAGTGGAAGCCTCCTAGTACTTTCCTGAGGAAGGTCCTATGGGTCTGTTCACTTAGTTCCCTTAGTTCATATAGGCTTTCTTAAATATCCAATGATGTCGGAGCCTTCATGTGAGTTTAGTTTCTCCTGAGGAGGAATGTAAACTGATCACAGTTGTCGAGCCGCATAGGATATGACTCCTGAGTGGTAACCTCCTGGTACTTTCCCGAGGAAGGCACTATGAGTTTGTCTGCTTAGCTCCCTTTCTTTGGTAAGCTTGTTTTGAAGCTTGGAGACTGGGATTGATTCCTCTTGCTTAGGGTTTTGATTAGAGTTTTGCTTAGATATTTGCTTAAGGTGTTGCATAGAGTTTTGTTCAGGGATAGATTAAGCTTGTTTTAGGTTTGTTTAGGGGTCTTGCTCAGGGGTAGTTTCTTGTTTTGTGGATAGGGGTTTGTCAGGATGGTTTGCCTTATCTTTATGTTGTTTGACTTGTGTGGTGTTGTGTTGCATTAGACTTAGGAATTCATCTAGATAGTTCTGAGATAGGTGCATTTTAGAAATAGGCTTTGTGTGCATGAGAAGTTGAGGTGGTCCTCCTTCTGCTTGTTTGTTATTGAGTGGCTTTGCTTGCTGGTATTTGGTAGAGCTGAGCTCCCTTACCTCTGTGGTTTGCGGCCTTTGCGCCTTGCTTGTTTAGTTGTTGTATTCATGCATATTTCAAGTATTTCTTTACTTTGCAGTATTTCCTGTTTGCTGTTTAGTCCTGTTGCCATGATCCCTTAGGAGCTCTGACTTCTCCGCTGCGGAGTCGTTATGATAGACATTAGGATGGTCAACCAGGCATGATAATGGTAGGTAGATTCCCCTTTTTCAGCTATAGTTTTAGGGTGTCTTTTCCCTTTCCTTTCAGTAGGAGTTTTTGAGTAGCTTGTGTCGTAGTTAGCCGAACTACAGCTGCTCTGATTCCTCGTACCAGACGAGGATATGTAGGCATAGGATGCGATATCCTAGCGAGCACACTAACAACTAACTCTTTTGTTCTCTCGCGGCTGTGCGATCGAGACTTTCCCGCTGACGACTAATTGTTACCCCTTTTCTCTTGCTCGAGCGCATTTGAGACCAGATCGTAGTTGTAGGTTCCTGAACCTTTGAGACCAGTTTATTTTCTCACTGCTGTGTGAGACCGCCCTGATTAGCCGTAGTTAGTCGAACTACATTTACTCTGATCTTCCATGCAGCATAGAAGTACGTAGGCACAGGACGCGATGTCCTGGCGAGCAACCTTTTCCCCGTTTAGACGTAGGTAGTCGAACTACATTGACTCTGAATTTCCCATTGCACGAGGGAGTACGTAGGCCCAGAACACCGTATGTTCTGTCGAGTCCTGTCCTCTTATTTTCTTTTCAGACCGACCATTAGCGTAGATAGATAAACACACCCTTTTCCTTATAAACACCAAACGTGGATCCCATCGAGTACGATGGACGTGAGGGGTGCTAATACCTTCCCCTTGCGTAACCGACTCCCGAATCCAGGTTTTGGTTGCGACGACCATACCTTTCCCCGTCTTTGCGAGGTTTACTTCGAGCGTTTCCTTTCCCGCTCTGAGGGATAAATAACGCACAGTGGCGACTCTCCTGTCAAGCCGGCGCTGATTTTCGCAGTAGCGACAGACTTAAATCGATTTTTTTGTAAATTTAAAATAAGTCGAGCTTGAACTTTATAAAAGTTTGGATCAAACTCGAGTCGATATTTTAAAAAAAATCAATTTTTATCAAATCAAACTTATTTAAAACAAGTTCAACTAGACTCGACTTATTTTTAATTCTAATGAATAGAATCCTCAATAGTTGTAACTTATGAAGATAAATCAACATGAATCTATAATTTTTTGTTGGAATCAAGTTGATCTAAATATAATTCTTACTTTTTATATTTTAGTGATAAAAGAAAAGAAAATTGTTTATCATTTGTAGTTTACTTAAGTGTCTAGATAATAATATCTTATTAAGCGAATTTAATGAAGAAAAAACATTGACTAGTAATGTTTGTTTAATACTCCTCCTGTATTAAAATAAATATCATCTTTGAAAAAAATATTTATTTTAAAATGAGTTTCACTTTTAGTTCTAATAAAAGTTTTATTTTTATTTGATAATTGTATCCTCTAACTAATACTCTTAATTTATTATTTTCTTATTGTTACACCCTAAAATTTGACCAACCTTTTTTTTCTAACTTGGCTTATGTTTCATTTCATTTTAGCATTTGAATTTGTATAACATTGGTTCTTACAGGGGATCAAGAGGTGTTGTGTTTACCATTCAAGAAGAGAGCTTCATGTTCAAGCTCAAGCAAGGGTATCATTTGCAAGACATCAAGGGTTCATTGCCATCAGATTGGGTTTTAAAGCTCCTTGAGGGGAGAGGTTTATGTATGGGTGTCACCTCTTATCTTGAGGATCATCAGAGGGTCATGAGGTTACCTATTTGGATAAGGCATGTTTCAAAAGCTCAATTTATACCTTGTGGGGTCTTTATGGAGTTAGCATGGTCATTCAATTCATCTGCAAGAGCTTCAGTCAAAGGATATGGAGTTAGGGTTTCATCTGGTCAACTCAAAGTCAACTGTGGACTTGAGAGGGTTCAAGACTTGGTTATATACCATTGAAGACATGAGAAGTCATCATGAAGCATCTAGGATGTCATGTTGGGATTAAATCAAGGAAATTCAAGAGTTGAAGGAGTTGCTAAATTAGGGTTTCAGTTGACTTCAATGTAAAATCCCCTTCTTTGGTGCCTAACTTCAAAGACAATTTTCCCTATGATACAAGTTTAATATCATTTTCAAGAAAACGTGGTACTTGTTCATCATCCTTCAAGCTTTCTTTTGAGTACAAGAACTCATCCATTTAGTTTGTACATCTCAGGTTATAATGTCAACAAGTTGGTGTCATCAGATGAAAATAATTTTGGTCAACTCAAAGTCAACTCACTTCTAAGGAATTTTTCATATGGAATCAAGTTTCTCCTCACTTTTAGGTGAACATGAAATTTGTTCTTCATGATCTTATCTTTCCAAAAAGTCCTAGAAGTCATCATTCTCATGAGTGAAGCTCAATTTATGATCTCTACAAGGCAGGGGTATTTTTGGAAACTTCATCATAGGTCATTCTTTTCAATGACCATTTTCATGCACTTCAAGGCCTCTAATCCAAATTCAATGAACATGAAATTTGTGCTATATTGTCCTAAATTCATCATGAACTTAATTTCCATAGCATTTGATGAATGGTATGATCTTTTGAGCCATTTTAAAAGTGAAAACATTGACATTTGGACATGGTAGGTGTTTCTTGCATTTCAAGCTACTAAATGGTTTGATTTTTGATTTTTCACACCTTAACATCATCAAACTTTGCTCATGCTATTTGTTACCTCTTTTGGACCAACAATAGCACACATTTCATGCCATTTTTCAAACCTTTATACCATAAAAGTCATGATACAAAACCTTACACAAACCTTTTCTCAATTTACCAAAACCATTCATTTCATTTCTACACATCCCATTGTGCTTGTTGCTGACCCAAAAAGAATGAGAAGGATGCTATAACCCGTGTGTACCATAAGTGGAAGTTTTTGGCAAAAATTTGAAATCACATGATTGAACCATTATGGGCCTGCATGGAGTCCTTCAATCCATCATATTTAAGTCAGAAGTTTGCCCTAAATAAAAAAGAGAGGCTGGCTGTGTGAGAAGAGAGCTCAATCACTCCAAATTTCATAAACTTTTCCTTACTTCGAATCAACCATTTCCTGGAGATTTGCTTCAAGATTTTTCTCCAATCATCATCACTAAAGCTCAAGGGAGAGATTAGAGGTGTTAAACTGAACTTTGCAAGCACTTTGAAGGGTCAACAGAACCACTTCGTTAGGTATTTTCACAACCTTTAAACCTTCATTTTAGGCATTTAAATAGGAATATTCTGGGTGCATATGAAGTTATACTCAATGTAGGCCATGTTTGGATTGTTTTGGTTGATGTTTGATGCAATTTCAGTTTATGCTTTCAAAGATTTGTGGCCTATTTCCTCTTTGTTTAAGAACCTTTTTCAAAAATGATTGATGGATTCATGTTGCTGGTGATTAGAGCTTTTGATTGGTGTAAGAGTTTAGCATTTTTATTGAGTTTTCAGACTTGATCTCTGGCGAGCTGGCCGGAGAAGACAACCGGAGCCCTAGCTCTGGCGTCTGGTCGTGTTTCAGGCCAGGCTGAGTTGGCTTTGAGTTGAATCCTTGACTGGTGATGTATTGTGTGCTTACTGGATTGACTATGCTCACGTGTTAGTTTGACTCCACGTTGGATTAATGAAATGCAGAGTTTCATTAAAACTCTGAGTTCACGTGCTTTTGGGCTTCACAATTGATGCCCACACCCCCTAGTTTCAGGGCCCATGCGTGTTTTCAAAGGGGATTAGTTCAATCTGGATTGCTGATTATACCCCTCCTTGCCTTGCTTTTTATTTCGTTTTCTTTTATTTTCATTTTCCATTTTAATTGTTTTAAAATAGTTCTTTAATTCATTAAAATCCCCAAAAATTATTTTCTGACATTTTGGAATGTTATTTATTTTTTCATATATTTTCATTTTATTTTCTATTTATTTTAATATTTTATTTGGAATTTATAATGCAAAGTGTTTTATGGTTCATACCTAATTTTGAATTTGATCGTTTACCTTCAATTTTAAATCCCCTATGACCAATTCTTCTCCCTGACTTAGGTGATGAATTGAAGCATCTTTGAGGGTTTATTTGAAGTATTAATGATCATTTTTCATTTGTCTTTCCTTTGACTTTTGTTGACCCTCGACATACACTCGATAAAGTGGAACATCATGCCTTCTTGGACCTAGTTGATGGTGCTTTAAGTTGAATTTGATCTTGAGTTTTTTGCATTATGTTTGGTGATTGTTTCATCTTGACTTGAGTATTTTATTTGAGATTTATTGAGGTCTTTTCCTATTTTGGGTGGATTTTGCAAGTTCAAGTCATTTTAAAGGTGTTTATACATGCTAGTCTTGACCTAATCTTTGGGATATGACCATGAGTGATCCCTAAAGCACCTTTTGAGCTTTGTTACATATTTATAACATACTTGAGGTGCTGTTTTACTTGTTAGAGGTCATTTGCATGTGTGACTTGTATCACAAGTTACCTTTAGATCATGCCTTTTCCATTTGTTTTAAGTGTTGAGATTATGATTGAACTTTGGTTTTTCACTTGACATGATCCTTCTTGTGATTGCCTCTTTGTTTTGAGCTTGAACTTAAGACATTCCTCTTGTTGTTTTACTTCTACCCTAGTTGGTTTATCAATTGTTCATGATGATTTGGTGTTAATGTATACACTTTGAGCTTGTCATAAACATGGGCGTCTGCTTCTTTTGCATTGTTGTTTTGCACTTGCTTTACTTGATCTTTAAGAATTGTATGATTGAGATGCGTTTGTGTTGGTGGCTACCCCACACTCTTTTCTCCCCCTTTTCTTTGTGCGTGCATCTTAGGATAACACTTTTCTTCCTTGATGATTGATGGCAATTGGTTGTAGGAGTTTACTTCTCCCATTTTATCTCATCCTTCTTGACTTGTTTAAGTCACCTCTTGTGTTTGAGTCTCTTTTGTCTTTGAGTCTTGTTGAATCATTTCTTACTTGCATTTATGTTTACATTTCATGTTGCATTGACTTGTTTAAGTCTATCATCTCTTTTCATCTATGATTAAATTGTTATGTGTTTACTTGTGCTCTTTTGCCATAGTCCCTTAGGATTCCTAGTCCCTTTGTTTAAGATGGGAGTAGAAGAGACATTAGCCTTTCAATCCTTTTCATAATAACATTAGGTAGTTTCCTATTCAATCCCAACATCAGGATCACTTTGCATGCTAAAATTAGGGTTGATCAGTTCCCCTTAGAGTCTTGTGTCTTCTGTTCTCATCTCATAGCTCTTTAAGACACTTAATAAAGGTTAACAATTGTTGTACGCTACGAGCCTTAAGTACGTGAGGAATGATAGGTGGATGGCCTCCTTTCACACTGTCTAGAGTGTTTAGAGTATGCTCTTTGGGCGATATGCGACACATTCGCTCTCAAGTCATAGTATTTATGCAACATGAGTTTCAAATCTAACTCAATTCACTTCTTCTCATGAAAACACCAACAAAAAGATCAAACCTTTTTATCCTTTGGGATTTATTTCAAACTTAATTTTCAGAAAGAGTGTGTTAAGTTTTTGTTCTACCGCAAACAGGCATCATCCCTAACTGCGAGATCGGAGATTTAACCCTACCTAGTAAAACACTTGAACCAACCAGTGGTCGTGTCTTCCCGAACTACGTTTCCTCTGATTTCTCATATCAGATAAGGATACGTAGGCACAAGACGACGATGTCTTGGCGAGCAACCTTCCCCCCTCACCCGTAGTTTCCCGAACTACGGTGACTCTGACTTTCCCATTGCACGAGGGAATATGTAGGCATAGGGTGGTGATGTTCTATCGAGTCTGTTCTTTCCGTTCCCCCCGTTTAGCAGTAGCATTAGATAGTTTTCACCCATAGATTAGACAACAAGCGTGGATCCCATTGAATACAATGGACGTGAGGGATGCTCAAACCTTCCCCTTGTGTAACCGACTCCCGTACCCAAGATTTGGTTGCGATGAACTTGTCTTTCCCTTTCTCTTAGTTTTTCTTCGATCGTTTCATTTCCCTCTCTTTGGGGTAAATAACGTTCGGTGGCGACTCTTTTGTCTAGTTTGCCGACTTCCCCTTTTTCGCAGTATGCGACACTTATTTGTAATAATGATAATTAGAATATACTAATAATTAATATGAATAATTTTAGAAAATCACTATTCGATTTGTTTCATTTATTTTTAATTTGTTTGAAAGTGTATGATATTTACTTTGAAACAGAGAAAATATACATTCATGTTAGATAAAACACATACTGTATTGATCGAAAAATAAAAATAAGTATATGTTGTCAAGCAATGATAATGAATCGAATTAACTCAAACATAGATTGAAATTTGATCCAACAACTAAATCGTTGAATTAGGTTCATGAACGAAATGACTTAAATACAAGCAAAAAATCTTAGCTCCCTAATTAAATAAATTGAATTTTAAACTATATATAACTTGAATTGTTATGTATATGAGTCAAATCGAATATATATATATATATATATATATATATATATATAGTGCGTATCATATGAGAATGTCATTTTTATGTGAGAATATGATAATGAATCTGAACCATTAGATTTAAAAATAAATGGTGAAAATTATGTGTGGTTTTTTTCTCTCTGTCATCCATTATTAAAATTAATGACAGAGGAGAGAGAAAAAAACCACACATAATCTCCACCATTTATTTTAAAATCTAATGGTTCAGATTCATTATCATATTCTCACATAAAAATGACATTCTTATATATATATATATATATATATATATATATATATATATATATATATATATATATATATATATATATATATATATATATATATATATATATATATATATATATATATATATATATATATATATATATATATATATATATATATATATATATATATATATATATATATATATATATATATATATATATATATATATATATATATATATATATATATATATATATATATATATATATATATATATATATATATATATATATAACACTCATTTTTATGAAGATCTATTTTAGCAAGTTTTAACTAAAAAATTCTTAAATTCACCTTAAGTGCAAGTTGCTAAAACACGCTTTCAAAAAAACAAGTGGATGTATTATAGCAAACTCCATAGGGATTTTCTATAATACACCCACTTGTTTTTATGGAAGTGTATTTTAACAAGCTTTAACTAAAAAAACGCTTAAATACGCCCAAAGGTGTTTGTTGCTAAAATAGACCTTCATAAAATAAGTGGATCTATGTTAACAAATTCAATATATATATATATATATATATATATATATATATATATATATATATATATATATATATATATATATATATATATATATATATATATATATATATATATATATATATATATATATATATATATATATATATATATATATATATATATATATATATATATATATATATATATATATATATATATATATATATTATTCTGGACTGGACCGAGACACGCCCCTTAATCAGCCAGGCCCAACTCAGTACCGCGATGTAGAGGCCCAACAAGGCCCAATCCTCCCCTGTCGGGCACGCACCTCAACAAGGCGCCTCAGTCGGGCATGTCTTGCACGGGGAGAGCTCACACGCTTTCCACACGTTCTCCACGTGCCCCTCACACGAGGATACGTCATCAGGCAACTACCCACCTCCGAAAGAGTCAGTCAGCCCACCTTTTGAAGATCACGAGGCAGTTGATCCAGGGCGAAGACGACGTGTTGGTCTTCCCTACGCCATGTAAGACCAGGTAGTTAGTTATATTGGGCTTGGCAATCCGTCCTAATTCAATGTAACCGTTGGCCCTGTGCTGGGGGCACATTATAAATACCCTCTTTCACTAGAAGGTCAGATATCTTATTTTCTACACCTATTCTCTCTGTACTTGCTCTTTCTAAATTTCGTTATTCACTTAAGCATCGGAGTACCTTGCAGGTACACCCCCTCCTCCTCTATAACGCCGGTGAACACAAGAGCATACGACGCGTGGCATACTATTGATTTCTTTCTGATCAAGTGAGATAAGTGGCGATGATAATGCTCTAGAGACCGCCTTCGTCCCCTTCACCAACGGGGAAAGCCACAACCTTAACGTGACTGTTTGCAACGATGAAGACGACTATAGGGATGGGCGCACTGCCTCTCCCTCCTCGGAAGACACGACCTTTTATTTCGTCCACGCTTCGATAGCCTGATTGTCTACTAGCCCATTCTGGTGCCAGCAGGCGTCAACCCTACCATGGTGGCTATGTCTGTGGCGATCAACTAGACCAACATGATTATCTTCCAATGGAACGAACAAATAGGGATGCTCGAGAGGGAGCAGCCATCACGCTCTCCCCCGTGGAGACATCGTCACCCAGTTTCCAACAGCCCCTCTCTTCCCCCACGGAGGATGCAACACGTCAACGATTTTTAGAGCTCTTCTCTCCGACTGACGGAGCGTCGCCCTCGTTTGGAGCGACCACAATCAATGGCTTCTTAGAAGCAAGACTGGTCACCTCTCTGGAAGAAGCAACGCTCCCCAGCTTAGAAGAAGAACAAAGCCGAAGAAGGCGTCACCAAGCCAAGAGCCCGAACGAGGAGTCCTCCCTGATGGAATAGAAACAACCAAGGATCAATGTCCCCCTCACTATCACATGTCAAGAGCGAAGAGACGTCTAATACTCACCACTGTGTAGGGCCACAGTGAGGCCACACTGCCTGCTGGGATGGAGAAACCCCCGCTCTTGGCAACATACGATGGCACGACCGACCCAGACGACCATATAGAAAGCATCGACGCGATGCTTGACTATCAGAACATGCAGGGAGCCATAAAGTGTAGGCGTTTCCCCACTACCCTGAGAAAGGGTGTCATGACGTGGTACAAACGTCTTGCACCCGAATCTATCACCTCCTTGGGCGAACTGAAGAGGTTGCTCTCCAGGAACTTCACAGCTTCCCAACGCCATCCAAAGACAGAGGCAGCCCTGGAAGCCATCATCCAGGGGAGAAACAAACCTCTTCGAGATTACATAGAGAGGTTCAACCGAGAAGCTGTCCAGGTGTCCACCGCGGATGATATGAAGAAATTCCTGATCCAGAGAGGCATACGACCTCACTCCTACTTCGGAAAAGCCGTCGAGATCGAGCGCTTTAACGCTCTTCTCCTCAAGGCCCAATCATACATCCAGTATGAGAAGATAGATGCTGCAAACACCGCCCATGATACGCGGAATCATGAAGGCCTCAGGGGCGCCAGGCATGAGGACACCAATCCTGCTCGACGAGGCGGGGAAAAAAGAAGAGAAGACCGACTCCACGAGTAGAGGGGACCAGCGGGCCGGTTCACTGAGTACATGCTGCTCACAGCTTCCCGTGAGCGCATCCTATTCGAATGTATCAATTCAGAATTTCATAGGGGAGGTGTCTGTTTCCCAAAACCGAAGCCCCCGAAGCCTAACATGGATAAATCCAAATACTGCCGGTTCCACCGGAGTCATGGACATGTCACAGAGGATTACATCCACCTCAAGGATACAATCGAGATCTTAATTAAGAAAGAGCACCTGAAACAGTACACCCGGAGAGGTGAGGCTCCCCAACCTGAGACCCGCGAATCCAAGAGGGTCGAGGAAGTGTCACCACCCTCCGAAGAAGCCGGACTACAAGTCGCGCTATGCGTCTCCCGGTCTGAGGATTTTCTCCTCCTCAGTGAGCCCGCCAGACCACTGTCTGCCCACAGTCCATGGGAGGACTTCCCCGCCACCTTAGTCATATCCGGCAGGGGCCTCAGCAAAATCTCAGTTGGGTCAGTAAATAGGAAGTTCGAAGAATTGATCGACAAGAGCTCGAAGATGAATGCTACCCTCGACAAGTTCAAAGGTCAATCGAACCCGGTCACCTTCTATCTCGAGAAGCTTCCCGGGTGTGCACCAAATTCCAGTATTCCCCTCTTGATCCGGGATCATATGGAGAACTTCGACGTGCGCTAAATCCTCATCGACTAGGAGAGTTCGTTGGACATAATGTATGTCCACCTGCTCACGACCCTACAGCTCGAAGAGAACCACCTGACCCCGTATGTCGGCTCTGACTTACTGGGCTTCAACGACACCACCACCAAGCCTTGGGGATACGTGGAATTCCTCGTCACATTCGGGGTAGAGGAGACCGCCAAACAGGTAAAGGTCCGATTCTTGATGATCGAGTGCCTCTCTCTGTACCAGTGCATCCTGGGAAGGCCGACTTTGGCTGAACTGGCCGCAGTACCATCTACAGTCCACCTGAAGATGAAGTATTACACAACCAGAGGTCGGGTCGTCACCGTCCATAGGGACATCAAGGCGACCATGAGATGTTTCGAGACGATGCTTAAAGGGCTTAACTCGATCAACATCAACCCCAAGTCGACCGGTCGACCAACCCGGGATGAGGAGCAGAAGCGACTTCCCCCACGTCAACCCCGTCGACCTCGACAACTGCTTCCTCAGTAAGCAGGATCAAAGCACGGAATCTGAAGACACGCCTCCAACAAACAATAGGCAGCCGTCCCATACAACGCGCCCCATTTTAGATGGAAACTTTGAGCTCATCAGGCTCGGAGATGACCCAAGAAGAAGCGTGAAGATTGGCACGAGACTGCCCGACCTGGCAAGGAAGCAGCTGAAAGCCTGCCTCCGGGAGAATACTGACCTGCTCGCATGGAGTGCAGCGGAGATGCTCAGCCTCGGCCTTGACGTAGCATGCCACCACCTCACCATAGATCCGACCTCTTGGGCCATAGTTCAATGTAGGCGTAGGCAGTCTCCCGAGAAAGTGGAGGCTGCTGAAAAAGTTGTAAAAGACCTCCTAGAGGAAAATTTTATATCGGAAGCTCAATACACAACCTTGATGTCCAATGTTGTACTAGTTAAGAAACATAATGAAAAATTAAGGATGTGTGTTGATTATACTGATATCAACCGGGCATGCCCCAAAGATGCTTACCAGTTACCTAACATCGACAAAGTCGTCGACAATTCTGCAGGTTTTAAACTGCTGTCATTTATGAAGGCGTACTCGAGGTACAATCAAATCCCCATGGAGAAGGTCAAAACATAATACATGGCCTTCATGACCGAGTTGGGAAACTATTACTACAACGTAATGCCCTTCGGGTTGAAGAACGCCAGCGTGTCCTATCAGCGGATGATGAATAAGGTCTTTTAGGGACATGCTCGAAGTCTACATAGACGACATGATTGTGAAGTCACGAGAAGAGGTCGACCACACCATCCATCTAAAGAAGGTATTCGAGACAGCGAGGAAATTCAAAATGAGGTTCAATCCTGAGAAATGCACCTTCGACGTACGAACAGGCAAATTCCTCGGATTCTACCTAACGGAATGAGGAATAGAGGCGAACCCAAACAAGTGTCGGGATTTCTCCGAGTTTGCCACACCGAACACAAAGAAGTCCATCCAGTCACTAACGGGATGCTCGCCTCACTATCATGTTTCATCGCCAATTTTACCAAGCATATCATCCTCTTCTTCAAGCTCCTACGCAAGGAGATCGCGTTCAAGTGGTCCAAGGAGAGCGAGCAGGTCCTCCTCCACCTCGAACAAGTCCTCTCAGAATCTCCAGTCTTATCGAGGCCCGAGGTCGGGGAAACCCTCTACCTATATCTCGACGTCGCCACAGAAGCCGTCAGTGCATCATTAATCCGCGATACATCCGAAGGGAAAAAGGTCGCTCTGGCCCTTATCAACTCGGCCAGGAGGTTACGACATTACTTCCTGGCCCACAAGTGGATAGAGGCCGAAGCCTTAGCCAAAATCACGACCCAAAACATACTCCATTTCTACAAGAAGAATATACTTATCCGGTTCGGCATACCCTAAGTCACCGTGTAATACCCTAATTTTTACCCCTAAGATCCCACATTTCATTTGCATATCATTCCACAAACAAGACCATACTTCTTGATTCTCTCAGGTCCCTTGTTTTTTTTTTTTACTTTCTTTATGTTTGTTTCTGTTTACTAACATCTAACCAAAATATCAAAAATATTTTTTCAATTTGTTTGTTTCTTCTTTTTCTCTGTGTGTTTAGGGTTTTACAAGGAGATTAATGGCAAAGACATTCATTCAAGTTTAAATCAGATGGACGTTTGACCTCATCTTGGTCAAACTATCAAGAGTTTGCTTCAACTATAAGTTACCCGTGGTGGTGGGTTATTTTCTCAGGAAATGAGATTGTTCAATGTCAATTTGTCTTGTATTGAAATCCAGTGGTTTATCAAGCAGTGTTCTATGATAAATTTGGTCCATGACTATTATGATCAAGGTTCATCAGTCCAGGTTGTGTTCATCTGTGGATTTATTTTCCCAGATGTTAACTCAGACATATTGAAAGTGATTCAGTTTTAACCGAAGATTCAAAAGTTTGTCTGTGCAAGTCAAGTTTGATATTCATTCAAGTGTGCCATTTCCAAGTAAATTCAAAGCATGATTGGAAGTTAGTTCTAAGATACGTGGAAGTGCATGACATTTCTCTTGGAGGAAAGAAACCATTTGAAGTTGTCAACAAGGTTGATGTGTTACCTCATTTTCCGGTACCTCATTTTCCTTATAAGTGTTGGTTGACATGAAGCAGGGAAGAACTTATAAAGGGTTGATTAGATCATTGCAACAAATTGGTTGCACACATGTGCTAGACATGTATTGTCAAGGGTTGATATCAAGAAAAGAAGAGCTTAACTTCATACTTTTCTTTTGTTGTTCTTGGGAGCTTGATGATCACATGGTTTGTGTTGCACAACTTCTGGGATTTAAATATTTGGTTGGCTGGCATGTCCCTTAAATCTTTTTGCAAGCTGATTGTTGCAAATGCTGTCCTGGCTATGGCTATTCCTGGTTTAACTCTTCTGCCTTCCAAGATAAACTTTTTGTCTGAGATCAGTCTGATAAGCCAAGCATTGCTTTTATGCCACATTGAAAGCCGATTTTTCAGTTACTCCAGCATTTACTATTATGGATTTGAAGATGTGGTGATGTATCCTAGTTATATGGTTGTGATGACAACTTTATTGGGTTTAGCTTTGGTGAGAAGGCTATATGTGGATCATCGAATTGGAGGATAAGCAGCAACAAAAACCTGTAAAGCGCGAGCACAACCATGCTCACCATTCTCTCAACTGTTCTCTCTCGCGTTCCTTTTCGTTCAAAATAAAAACCTCGCTGATTTTCCCACTGATTCATTGCAAATAACAACTTAATCAGGCATTACAATGTCCAATTCAGAGACGAAGAAAGTTAAACTCAGTGGTAGTGAACTTATAGACATGCTTAGCGATTTACCAGATTGTGTTATCCTTCACATACTTTCGTTTTAAACACCAAAGGCGTCAATTCGAATCATCAAGCGAACAATTTCATTCATCTCTGTCTCTCTGTCGCATCAAGATGGATCAGTTCAAAGGACAACCTCGTCTCCCCAAATTCGCTGTTCCAAAACGTTACGACATCAGGCTTAAACCCGACCTCGTCGAATGCCGTTTCTCCGGTTCCGTCGCTGTCAATCTCGATGTCATCACCGCTACTCATTTCATCGTTCTCAATGCCGCCGAACTCACCGTCGGTAACGACGCTGTTTCATTCACCAACCGCGATTCCTCTAAGGTTTTCAAACCTTCCAAAGTTGAATTATTTGAAGATGATGAAATTCTGGTGTTGGAGTTTCCAGAGGAAATAGCTGTTGGATTGGGTGTGTTGAATATTCAGTTTGAAGGAATATTGAATGATAGAATGAAAGGCTTTTACAGAAGCAAATATGAGCATAATGGTGACAAGAGGAATATGGCTGTTACACAGTTTGAACCAGCTGATGCCAGAAGATGCTTTCCTTGTTGGGATGAACCTGCTTGCAAGGCCACTTTCAAGATTACATTGGATGTGCCTTCCGACCTTGTTGCTCTTTCCAACATGCCAGTTGCTGAAGAAAAAGTTGATAACAATCTCAAAACTGTTTCATATCAAGAATCACCAATCATGTCAACGTATTTGGTTGCTGTCGTTGTTGGTTTGTTTGATTACGTGGAAGATCATACTCCCGATGGGGTCAAAGTCCGAGTGTATTGTCAAATTGGCAAGGCAAACCAAGGGAAGTTTGTACTTGATGTTGCTGTGAAAACTTTGGGACTATACAAGGATTACTTTGACACTCCTTACACCTTGCCAAAATTGGATATGATTGCAATACCTGATTTTGCTGCTGGAGCCATGGAGAATTATGGCTTGGTTACATACCGGGAGACTGCTTTACTCTATGATGATCAGCATTCTGCTGCTGCTAACAAACAGAGGGTGACATTGATACCAGCTTGAGACCTGGCAATTGGGATAATTCTTGGCAACCGACAAGGTCTGGGGTTCTGAACTGTGATCCAAGTAGAACTGGAGATATCTTTCCTCATGATGAAATTCGCTACATGTTTGAACCCCTATTTATTCTTGCTGAACCAGGTTCTCCAGAACATGGTATTTCAGTTATTGGTAGCCCCGGTTCAGAAACTTCCAAGGCATTGGCAGATGACAGTAGTGGTAACCATGTGCAGAGTACAAGTACATCTGGGAGTGTGGATTCTGCTTCAAGCATTGATGGATCTGGGTCTGATCAAAAGAATCATCCAAGCTTACATTGTTGCTATGGATGGACGGAGGACTGGCGTTGGCTTGTATGCATCTGGACAGATTCAAGGGGGGAATTGCTCGACACTAATATATTTCCCTTTGGTGGAATAAGCAGTAGGCAGGATACAAAAGGTCTACAGTGCCTTTTTGGTCAAGTTCTTCAACAAGGTTGTCTGATACTTCAATCTTGTGAGCCTGGTCTTGCAAAGCCTCGGGATTTTGTGATAGCACGCATTGGAGGCTTCTATGAGCTTGAGTACCTAGAGTGGCAGAAAGCCATTTATTCAGCTGGTGGATCTGAGATGAAAAGATGGCCCCTGCA
Organism: Lathyrus sativus; assembly: GCA_963859935.3. NCBI lineage: Eukaryota > Viridiplantae > Streptophyta > Magnoliopsida > Fabales > Fabaceae > Lathyrus > Lathyrus sativus. The sequence goes on along the minus strand of OZ012741.1, from coordinate 35,849,228 downwards.
ACTCCGTAAGTCTCTGTCTGATGGGATGTCCTCAAATAGTAATGGTTCTTCTATGCAACAACCAGATATGAGTTTGATCCCAGAAAGAACTCTTCCTTCCTCCCCTAGTCCATTGTACAGCCCTCATCCGAAACCAACTGGTTTTATAAAAGGCAATTTAGGGCAATCTGCTTCAAGGAAGCAGGTAATGGGTGGACATTCTATGATTGAAAATTCAAGGGGTTTGCTCCATTGGGCACAAAGCATTAGTTTTGTTGCAATTTCTATGGACCATACGCTACAACCAGTTCTCCCAGCCGATTCATCATCTCCTGGTAATGTAGAAGGGTTCACTCCAGTGAAGTCTCTTGGTTCTGCATCGTCTGCATATGTTATAATTCCTTCTCCCAGCATGCGGTTCCTTCCTCCAACAGCTCTTCAACTACCCACATGCCTCACTGCTGAGTCTCCGCCTCTAGCTCATTTGCTTCACAGCAAGGGTTCTGCACTTCCGTTCTCCACAGGATTTGTGGTTTCAAAAGCAGTTGCTTCCATGAGGAAGGACTATCGAAGCAACCTGAAAGAAGAATGGCCTTCAGTACTTTCAGTTAGCCTAATCGATTATTATGGATGCTCTAACATCACCCAAGAGAAGTTTGTTCGAGGAATTAACAGGCACGGCTTCAGAGGCTCAAGAGAGTAATCAATCGACGGGGCCTGTTTTAATGAGTCACTTATTTGATTCTAAACATGATTGGAACAGTGAGGAATTTTTGATAAAATGGAAAGGCCAGTCACATTTGCACTGTCAGTGGAAGCCATATTCACAAGCTGCAGCAAAAATGAGTAGCATGTGAGCCAGCTAAAAATAATCCACGTCACATAATAAGTTGAAGTCAAAAAGAAAAAGTAACACGTCATACAGAAGCTGAAAGAAAAGGAGTAAAAACGACATGAAAAAGTTTCAGCACAAGTCACACATAACTTGCATCCCAAAATGCTGAAAAAAATCTCACAAACGGCAAATCATTTTCACCCATTCTCATCTATAAATAGAACACCTTATTCACTCTTTTCTTCAAGCTTTTGAAGCCAAAAAATCTCTGCTGATTTTCTTCCTCAATTCCTCAATACAAAACCTTTTGCTCAGATTCTCTTCTCATACTTTCTTCCATCAAATTAACTTCAAATCAACCTCAAACACAGATCAATTTCGAACCAGAATTCGTTCAGAAGAAGAAGAGAAGCAAGAAGAAGTTTGGATTGATTTCTTACCTGAGTTTGAAGGTAGATTGAGCTTCACCGTCATTTTCGATCCGTTACCTTTTGTTGTGATTCTTTGAATTGTTGGTACCATTGTGAAGAGCTCTTGATTTCGATTGCAACCGCGTATTTTTCGCGTCCCGCCGTTGTGATTTAAGCAAGCATCCATGGCCGTGAATGTTTTCGCGTGTGAGAGCTAGAAGAAGAAGATAACTCTGTTTCATTTTCTCTTTCTACTTTTCAATTATACTTTTCTTTTATTTGTTTATTTTTATTTTCTTTTTCATTTCTTTCAGAACTTAACTATGTGGACTTTTCCACATTTGTTATTTTATTATTAAATTTGTCTTTTAATTTCATTTTTTGGAAAAAGCTCTTAAAAAAATTATTTAAAAATATTTTGATTAAGTGTTGATTGTTTTGGATCTTGATTTTGATAAGATTTCATCAATATCAATGGACTTTGGGTGTTGATTTTATCCACCAAGAGAGGTGATTGATATTGATGATAATTTAATCGATTCGAGATTCAAATTGTGATTTCATTTTCTTTCTTCTTCTTTTTATTTTTGATCGATGAAATCTATGGATCATAGATTGTTGATTATCAAGGTTGATTAATCTTCATTATTTCAAAACTATGGACGAATAATCATTGAGATAATTCTCCTTACTTTGGAATAGTGATAGATTACCTTTGATTAATTGATGAAAAATCTTGATTATGATGAGATCATCACCTCTTTTCTTTTTGTGTGGCATGTTTTAGGAGAGTGATTTATATATCACTTCTCTAACATGTATTAACACTAACATTTTATTGACCGGCCTCAGATAGTCGTGGTTTCTACATAAACCCGATTACGATTGCTTAACATAGCGCTAAATTGTCCCTTAATCGGAAAATGATCATTCGTGGCTCAAACTTACGTTTAAAAGTCCAAGTATGTTTAGTTGCTTGTCTTAACTCCAATACCTATGAAAATCATTGTTAGGAGGCTTTGATTCTATCAATCCTCTAATGAATTTTCATTAATCTTGGTCTAAGTGCAAGAATTAATCATCATTGATCATATGTTCTAACCACTAACCACTAATTCACTAACAATATCCTTGTTTAATTTTGTTTATATTCTCTTCTTACTCTTTATTTTTTTACTTTTATGCTTCCATTTTATCATTACATACCATATCTTTGTTTATGTTTATGTCATTTTTCTTTTGTCCACTTGGACCATACTTTGTTCAAAACACTAATAAAGGATAAAACATCTAAAAAATTTGGTACTATTAATTTTGTGGTTATACTCTTGGACCATTCTTAGACTTTGGACTTCATGGACATTTTGGACTTAGAATTAGGACTTTCATTCCTATGCTTGGAGTATTGTGGATCTTAGCTTTTATTTGGCTCGCTCATTAGCTTATGCTTTAAATCAGATGGAATTCTTTTTGCTTGCTTTGGAGTGTGCTACAAGTCGGTTAGATCTTTCTTACCTCTAGCTCTTATTTTGTTTTTTTAGGATAGTCACTTCATCTCCTCCCCTTCTTAAATTTTCAAAACTTTCTCCCTTTTTCAAAACCTTCTTGGTTTCAAACTTCAAAACCGCTTTCGCAATAAAACCTTGACTTTCGTCAAGTGATTTTTAAACTTTGTTTTTCTTAATAAAAGTCAATCAATGTTAATCATGCTTTGACCAATTTCAAAAGACATAAAAAATACAAAAACTCATCAACTCTTTTTGTGCCTTTATGCACTTTTTCACTTTAAAACTTTTCATAAAGTTTAGACATGATTCATTTCTATAGTTGAGATGTAAATCTCCTATTCCCCATATTATTAAGACTTTGACATTTTCCACGTTGATGTTGAGTGATAGTCTTGTTAATAATCCAAGCAAATCCTCCATCTTTATGTGACGCAGATGTTGTCTTAATACTCGTGGGTGGATAGTCGCAGTTTTCTCCTTGAAATGACGACTTGTCTTTACATCTAAAATCAATCAAAACCAACAAATTTTTGTCATTTGTACCACGAACTACGGGGTTTTGATTCCATATTGCACTTTATGGGTACGTAGGCATGAGACGATAAGTCTCTCCAAACACAAAAATATAAAAAATAATTCTCTTCTCATCTACCCAATCTCTTTTCAAACAAACCACTTTCAAACCAAAAAGCGTAAATATTTCAAAGGGCTCCTATAGAGTACTATAGACGTTTTGGGTGCTAACACCTTCCCATTGCGTAACCAACCCCCTTACCCCGATCTCTGTCTCGTGTTCTTATTTTAGAACTCTTTGGTTTTGTTCGCCCTTTTTCCTTTCCTTTATTTGGATAAAATAAAAGTGCGGTGGCGACTCTTGTTTTCTTTGAGTTAAGTTAGTCAATAACTTACACTCACAATTTTTACCGCTACAGAAAAGTGGCGACTCTGCTGGGGACTCCAACGGTTCCTAGTGGGTTTCGCCTACTTTGATTTATTTATCGCTTTCTGTTTGACTTGTTTGTTATTGATTGTTCTGTTTTGGTGCCTGGTAATTTGTGTGGTGAGATAAGTCCTAACCCGGACTTGAGTGCACTTATGATAGGAGGGTGGTATAGTCTTGTTGGCTTACGTGGAGTAGTCCTTACTAAGCTGACTTGAGATCCCCCGCTCGGTGGAGGCCCCTTTGGAAATTACTGATGTCTTACGAGTAGTCGTAATTGATATTACTTTTTCCGACTGGGAGCCTGAGAAGCTGAGGACCTTAGAACCCTTTAACCCATCTTGGCCTTATTAGAACGTGGTGCGGTGGCTGTTCAGGTGTAGACTTGAATTGGTCGTTACGCGATACCACACTCATATGAGTTTCTCTTGAGAATATTGTTGGCCGACGAGTAGTCGTTTAAGCCGATAATATCCAAAAGATGGAATTATGATTCTGGGAACTTTTTAGAACCTTGTTCTACAGGTGATGATATAACCATAGTACATACCATTGTGGGTTAGTTGATTCTTACCTTTGGCTCCATGCTCGTGCCGAACCTTTGAACCTGTGTGCTTTGTATGACTTGTTTGTGGGTGTTGCATATTGCACTCATGCATTCATGAGCATTGTGTTTCAGCTGGTTTTTAAGGATCTCAGAGATTTTCTTTTGCAAACATCGCAGATATTGTTGATTATGGATATTGGAAGGAGAAACACTCAGAAGTACAGTTTTCGGGCTCCTGATCTTACAGAGTTGAGAAAGCTAGTGTCCTTGGTAGATGATCGTTCAGGCTTCTTATCTCGTTATGGGAGACTTTTATTTGTTCTTTCTACCAATATTGAAGACGGAATTCTGAATACCCTTATGCAGTTCTATGATCCCATTTACCGATGCTTCACTTTTCCCGATTATCAGCTCATGCCGACCTTGGAAGAATATGCTTATTTGTTAGGTGTACCGGTTTCTGATAAAGTTCCGTATACTGGTTTGGAGGAAGCTCTTAAGCCTCAAGATATTGCTGTAGTTACCCATTTGACGAAGTCGGATATTGATGCAAATCTAAAGACTAAGGGAGGCCTCAAGGGTTTGACTGCTAAGTTCTTGATTGAGAAGGCTACTTTATTTGCTGACATTGGTCGCACATTGGCGTTTGAGGCTATATTGGCTTTACTCATCTATGGACTAGTCTTGTTTCCTAATATTGATAATTTTGTGGACATTAATGCTATTAGGATTTTCTCGATTGGGAACCCTGTTCCAACTTTGCTTGGTGATACTTATTTTTCCATCCATAGTAGGACTTCTAAGGGAAACGGTACCATTGTTTGCTGTCTACCTCTGCTGTATAATTGGTTCGTTTCACACTTACCTCAGACATCTGCTTTTAGGAAAAACAAGGATTGCTTAAGGTGGTCTCAAAGGATTATGTCTCTTACGCATACTGATATCACTTGGTCTTCTTCGGTTTACGATAATGTCCAGATTATTGATAGTTGTGGAGAATTCGCCAATGTTCCTCTTCTTGGAATACAAGGCGGAATTAACTACAACCCGAGTCTAGCTCGCCGTCAGCTGGGTTATATGCTGAAAGATAGGCCCAAGAATATTTTATTAGAGGGCTTATTCTTTCAAGGAGGGGATGATTCTCTTGGTTTGAGAAGAAAAATGGCTCATGCCTGGACTAAGATTCACAGGTTGGGTAGAGGGGAGCTTGGAAGACAAGTTTGCATTGCTTTAGAACCGTACATACTTTGGGTGAAGAAGAGGGCTATGGAGCCTAAGATGCCTTATCCTATTGAGAAACCTCTGACTACTGTGATCTCTACGCCACTCCCTACGGCAATCCCTGTTTCTTCTGATGATGTGAAGACACTTCAAGGCGCTTTGGCTAAGATGAAGGAAGAGAAAGAGATGTGGGAAAGTAAGTTTCAAGCTTCTGACAAAGAGAAGATAGAATTGCAAAAACAGATGAAGGAGAAAGATGACTTGATAGAGTTACTTGAGCGGCGCGCTGTGAAGAGGCATGCAGAGGATTTATTTTCCTCTACTACTCCATCATCACATCCTACTACTTCTGGTGCTTGGAAGGGTATTGTGGATCAGCTTGTGCTAGAGAAGATCACCATGAAGCACAACTATGAGAAAGAGATTAAGAGACTCCGAAGGAAGTATCAGCTTGGATCGTCATCAGATGTTCCTTAGGACCTAGCTTTTTCTTATTTTGATATTATTGTATTTTGTACTTCCAAGTGTAACTCTTTCCAATATTCAATGAAATGAGATGTTTATCAGTATTTCAAGAAGTGTTATTTTTCTTTATGATGTTTGTAATTGCTTTATATCTTAAAGATCCTTGAAAACTGGTTGAAACACCTGCATTTTGCATTTGCATTCGCATCATCGTGCATTGTGTGTTGCCTTTTCCAGATGTCTTATTTGTTTCTTTTGGCCTTCCTTCAGTCAAGCTGTCGCATCACTACAACACTCGGGCTAACTCTAAGAAAAAGATGGATCAGTTGCAACAAGAGAACCGCGAGCTCCGTGAAGAGGTATCAACTCTGAAGGATGGTTTGGAGAGACTGACTGCTGCAATGGAAGCTCTGGTGGCTGCTCAGAATCAGCCACCACTACTTCCTCCTTCTCCTGTCCAAGGAACTGTGATTTCTGAAATCGGATCAACGCCCATTTCTGTGGCCCCGATTAATGCTTCTCAATATCAAATGCCTGTTGGTTTCCCTTGGGGCATGCCTAACAATTATGTGCCAGAGGGATATCGACCTCCTGTTCCCGAAGGTTCTAGACTCCCTGTTGTCATGGCTGTACCACCTCCTGTGGTTAATGTTGTTCCTAATGCTGAAGTTCCGGTTGTTCCTACTGTCATACCTGTGCCACCGCCTGTAACTCACGCTATGCCTTATACTGAAGAACAAATTTTCCATACTGCTCCGAGCGAGAGTTTGGATGTTATGGATCGAATAGATGACTTTCAAGATCAGTTTGCTGAAATGCAAAGAGAAATCAGGGCTTTAAGGGGAAAGGAGTTATTTGGAAAGAATGCTCATGAGCTTTGCCTTGTTCCAAATGTGAAGATTCCCGCCAAGTTTAAAGTTCCGGAGTTTGAAAAATACAAAGGGAACACTTGTCCGCAAAGTCACTTGATCATGTATGCTAGAAAGATGTCTACCTATACTAACAACCATCAGTTGTTGATCCACTATTTTCAAGATAGTCTTACTGGTGCTGCGCTGAAATGGTATATGGGACTCGATAGTACACAAATCAAGACATTCAATGATCTTTGTGAAGCTTTTGTTCGTCAGTATAAGTATAATCTCGATATGGCGCCAGACCGTGATCAGCTTCGCGCAATGTCTCAAAAAGAGAAAGAAACTTTTAAAGAATATGCGCAGAGATGGCGTGAAATTGCAGCTCAGATAAGCCCTCCGCTTGAAGAGAAAGAAATGACCAAGATTTTTCTGAAGACTCTGGGTTCATTTTACTATGAAAGAATGGTTGCGAGCGCTCCTAGTGATTTCACGGAAATGGTTAATATGGGGATGAGATTAGAGGAAGTTGTCCGCGAGGGACGTCTGATAAAAGAAGGAAATTCTGGAAGTACAAAAAAGCCTGGTGTTGGGTTCCCTAAGAAAAAAGAGGGAGAAACTAATGCTATATCTCAGGAAAGGTCTAGAAGACGCAGAGTTGTGAACAACAATGGTAGTCATCGTCAGCAACAAGTAGCATCTGTTATGCCTGTTGTCAGTAACACCCCTACCGCTCAAGCTACTGCAAGTTATCAACCACGTTTCCAAGAGAAGACAACTCAACAAGGTCGTACACAGAGGAAAACACAATTTGATCCCATTCCAATGACGTATACTGAGCTCTTTCCGGCTTTAATAAAGAATAATTTGGTTCAACCTCGTGATCCGCCGGCTGTTCCAACTGAAATTCCATGGTGGTATAAGCCAGATGCTCATTGCGCATTTCATCAAGGTGCCCCGGGACACGATATCGAAAATTGCTATCCTCTGAAGCATGAAGTTGCAAAGCTCGTAAAAAGCGGTATTCTGTCTTTTGAAGATACCAACCCTAATGTGCAATCAAATCCGTTTCCTAAACATGGTAATGCAACTGTTAATATGGTATATGGTTGTCCTGGTACATACCGTATTTTCGACATTCGCTGGATTCGGAGATCGCTTGTTGAAATGCATGCTACTTTGAGTGAGTTCCATGATATTGAGCATGATTATGCCGCCTGTTGTATTTGTTCTGTGAACCCTCGAGGGTGTGTGATTGTAAAAAGGGACTTACAAAAGATGATGGATGAGAATTTGATTCAGGTTACTGCAAACAGAAATGAAGTGGAGAACGAGGTGAATGTCATATTCCCACGTTTCAATATTCCTGAGCGGGTTGTAATTTCTTACAATAGTCAGAAATCTGCTGTGACGCCTTTGGTTATCCGTTTGCCTGGCCCGACGCCGTATGAATCCGATAAAGCTGTTCCCTACAAATACAATGCTACTATGTTGGAGGATGGAAAAGAGGTTCCCATTCCTTCTCTTCCCTCAGTTGTGACTATCGCTGATGTCGGACGTGTAACCAGAAGTGGTCGAGTATTTGATAATGTGCCTTCAAAGACAAGTGAAGATACTGGGAGTAAGCAAATTCAGTTGAAGACTACTGTGGAATCTGGTCAATCAAGTGATGTAAATCAGAAGTCAGATAATGATGAGGTATTGAAATTGATCAAGAAGAGTGAATATAATGTGTTGGATCAATTGTTACATACACCGTCAAAAATATCTGTTTTATCTCTGTTAATGAGCTCTGAGGCTCATCGTGAATCGTTGCAAAAAGTATTGGAACAAGCTTATGTAGATCATGATGTGACTGTTAACCAGTTTGATAGCATTGTTGCCAATATCACTGCGTGTAACAATCTGAGTTTTTGTGATGAAGAGTTGACCGAACATGGAAGAAATCACAATTTGGCTCTCCATATTTCCGTGAATTGCCAGGAAGACGCTCTATCCAATGTGCTGGTTGATACTGGGTCATCGTTGAATGTGATGCCAAAATCTACTTTGTCCAGGTTATCTTATCAAGGTACTCCTATGAGGTTCAGTGGGGTCATTGTGAAAGCCTTTGATGGATCGAGGAAAACCGTGATTGGAGAGGTTGATCTCCCTATCAAGATTGGTCCGTGTTTTTTCCAGATCACTTTTCAAGTCATGGATATTCGTCCTGCTTATAGTTGTCTTCTAGGACGCCCATGGATCCATGAAGCTGGAGCTGTTACTTCGACACTGCATCAAAAGTTAAAATTCGTGCAGAATGGTAAACTTGTCGTTGTTGGTGGAGAACATGCTATGTTGGTAAGCAGTTTGTCGTCTTTTTCTTATATCGAGGCGGAAGACGATGTTGGAACTCCGTTTCAGGCTCTTTCTATGATTGATAAAGCTGTCAAGAAGGATGGGGCGTCCATGTCTTCTCTAAAAGATGCACAACGTGCAGTGGATAATGGCCAAGCTGATGGATGGGGCCGAATCATTGAAGTTACTGAGAAAAAAGATAGAGCTGGTTTGGGTTTTACATCTGGTTCAACCCAAAATGAGCTGAAGAGTATTCATGAAGTCTTTCGAAGTGCTGGATTCATCCATTGCAAAGATCATTCTACAGCTGCAATTCTTGAAGACGACCAAGAGGAAGAAATGCCCAACTTTGTGACACGTGGATTGATATGCCAGAATTGGATTGCTGTTGATGTTCCTACTGTTGTTCATGTTTCAAAGTAATTTGTTTTTGTTTCTTTCAAAAATCCTTTCACTCTGCCCAAGGTGAAAGTGAATTTGTGAGGGCTTTGTTTCAACTTTTATCATCATCAATAAAATGTTTTTCTGTTTATCCATATGTTGTTTTCCTTTTTGCTTTACTTCTGAAAAATGGTAACATAAAAAACCGAAAAAAGTATAATAATGTTATAATCACTCTTATCTGCATAATATTTTCATTTTTTTGTTCATATTCTAAAATCAAACATAAAATCATTGTGCAGATTGATTGTTAAACCCATTGGAAACAATGACCATATGCCCCCTCCCAACTTTGAGTTCCCTGTGTTTGAAGCGGAAGAGGAGGATATTGAAGAAATTCCTGATGAGATTTCTCGATTGCTTGAGCACGAGGAGAAGGCCATTCAGCCTCATGAGGAGCCGGTGGAATTGGTTAATCTGGGTTCCGATGATGATAAGAAAGAAGTCAAGATTGGGGCACTGCTTCAGTCAGATGTTAAGAAGAGGATGGTAGAGCTTCTTAGAGAATATGTTGACGTGTTTGCTTGGTCCTATCAAGACATGCCTGGTCTTGATACCGGTATTGTGGAGCACCATTTGCCATTAAAGCCTGAATGTTCACCCGTGAAGCAGAAATTGAGAAGAACTCATCCTGACATGGCAGTGAAGATTAAAGAAGAGGTTCAAAAGCAGATTGATGCTGGTTTTCTTGTGACCGTCGAATATCCTCAATGGGTGGCCAATATCGTGCCTGTTCCAAAGAAAGACGGAAAAGTCCGAATGTGCGTTGACTATAGAGATTTGAATAAAGCAAGTCCAAAAGATGATTTTCCACTACCACACATTGATTTGTTGGTAGATAATACTGCTAAGTTCAATATCTTTTCATTTATGGATGGATTTTCCGGTTATAATCAAATAAAGATGGCACCTGAGGATATGGAAAAAACAACTTTCATTACACCCTGGGGAACATTCTGTTACAGAGTGATGCCCTTCGGTTTAAAAAATGCTGGTGCAACGTACCAGAGAGCTATGACCACTCTGTTCCATGATATGATGCATAAAGAAATTGAGGTCTATGTGGATGATATGATTTGTAAGTCGAAGACTGAAGAAGATCATATTAAAAATTTATTGAAATTGTTTCAACGTTTGAGAAAGTTTAAGCTCCGTCTGAATCCTAATAAATGCACTTTTGGTGTTCGTTCTGGAAAATTGTTAGGCTTTATTGTCAGTCAGAAAGGCATTGAAGTTGATCCTGGTAAAGTTAAAGCTATCCAGGAGATGCCTGCACCCAGAACAGAAAAACAAGTAAGAGGATTCTTGGGACGTTTAAACTATATCTCTCGATTTATATCCAATATGACTGCCACATGTGCACCGATTTTCAAACTTCTCCGCAAAGATCAGGGTTGTGTCTGGACAGAAGATTGTCAGAAAGCTTTCGAAAGAATTAAAGAGTATCTGCTTGAACCTCCTATTTTGTCTCCTCCCGTAGAAGGAAGACCTTTGATCATGTATTTGACCGTGCTAGAAGAGTCTATGGGTTGTGTTCTGGGTCAACAAGATGAATCCGGGAGAAAAGAATTTGCCATTTATTATTTAAGCAAGAAATTCACTGATTGTGAGTCTCGGTACACGATGCTTGAAAAGACATGTTGTGCTCTAGCTTGGGCTGCCAAGCGCCTCCGTCAGTATATGTTGAATTGTACAACTTGGTTGATATCTAAAATGGATCCAATCAAGTATATCTTTGAAAAGCCTGCTTTAACTGGGAGGATTGCTCGTTGGCAAATGTTGTTATCAGAATATGATATCGAGTACCGAACTCAAAAGGCGATAAAAGGAAGTGTTTTGGCTGATCATTTGGCACACCAGCCAATTGATGATTATCAACCTATTCAGTTTGACTTTCCTGATGAGGATGTGATGTATCTAAAGGTTAAAGATTGTGAGGAGCCATTACATGAAGAAGGACCTGAGCCTGGATCCCGTTGGGGTTTGATTTTTGATGGGGCGGTTAATGAATATGGCAGAGGTATTGGTGCAATTATTGTTACTCCTCATGGTTCTCATATTCCTTTCACTGCAAGGTTGGTTTTCAATTGCACAAATAATGCAGCTGAGTATGAAGCGTGTATTATGGGGTTGGAAAAAGCTATCGATTTAAGAATCAAGATTCTGGATGTATATGGAGATTCAGCTTTAGTGATTAATCAGATTAAAGGGAAGTGGGAGACACGTCAACCTGATTTGATTCCTTATCGTGATTATGCAAGAAGATTGTCAACTTTCTTCAATAAAGTTGAGTTTCACCATATACCAAGAACAGAGAATAAAATGGCAGATGCTTTAGCAACTTTATCCTCCATGATTGTGGTAAATCATTGGAATGATGTGCCAAAGATTAATGTGATGCGTCTTGATAGACCAGCTCATGTGTTTGTAGTTGAAGAGGTTGTTGATGATAAACCATGGTATTATGATATTAAATGCTTTCTTCAGAATCAAGAGTACCCACTTGGGGCATCCAAGAAGGATAAGAAAACTTTGAGAAGATTGGCTGGTAGTTTCTTCTTGAATGATGATGTGATGTATAAGAGAAATTATGACATGATCTTGCTCAGATGCGTGGATAGACACGAAGCGGATATGTTGATGAAAGAAATCCATGAAGGATCCTTTGGCACCCATGCCAATGGACACACGATGGCTAAGAAGATGTTAAGGGCAGGTTACTATTGGCTGACAATGGAATCTGACTGTTGTAAATATGTGAAAAAGTGCCATAAATGCCAGATTTATGCTGACAAGATTCATGTGCCTCCAACTCCTCTCAATGTTATCTCTTCTCCATGGCCTTTTTCAATGTGGGGCATTGATATGATTGGAATGATTGAGCCTAAAGCGTCGAACGGACACCGTTTCATATTGGTGGCTATTGACTATTTTACCAAATGGGTTGAAGCGGCATCATATGCAAATGTGACTAAGCAAGTAGTGGTCCGGTTTATCAAGAATCAAATCATCTGTCGGTATGGTGTTCCGAGCAAGATCATCACTGATAATGGGTCGAATTTAAATAACAAGATGATGAAGGAATTATGCGATGAGTTTAAGATTGAGCATCATAATTCTTCTTCTTATAGACCCAAGATGAATGGGGCTGTTGAAGCTGCTAATAAGAACATTAAGAAGATTATTCAAAAGATGGTTGTTACATACAAGGATTGGCATGATATGCTTCTTTTCGCTCTGCATGGGTATCGTACATCCGTTCGCACTTCAACAGGGGCAACCCCTTTTTCTCTTGTTTATGGCATGGAAGCAGTGCTCCCGATAGAGGTTGAAATCCCTTCTATGAGAGTTTTGATGGAAACTGAATTGGCTGAGGCTGAATGGTGTCAAAGTAGATACGACCAGTTGAATCTGATTGAAGAGAAAAGAATGACGGCTTTGTGTCATGGCCAATTATATCAACAAAGAATGAAGAAAGCATTTGATAAGAAGGTTCGACCCCGTGTGTTCAGAGAAGGTGACCTCGTGCTCAAAAAGATCTCGACTTTTACTACTGATTCTAGGGGCAAGTGGACTCCTAATTATGAAGGCCCATATGTTGTTAAGAGAGCCTTCTCTGGCGGTGCATTAATTCTTACAACTATGGATGGAGAAGAGTTCACTCGTCCTGTGAATGCCGATGCAGTCAAGAAATACTTCGCCTAAAAAATAAAAGAACAGCTCGCTAAGTTGAAAACCTGAAAGGGCGGCTTAGGCAAAAATGAGCGTCTCGGTGGATTGAAAACCCAAAAGGGCGGCCCAGGAAAAAATTAGAGACAAAAATAGAAATAATCATCCCGGTAGATTGAAAACCCGAGAGGGCAATCTAGGCAAAAGTTAGGGATCATGGCAAGTAACTGCATCTGGCCAGTCTTGATCGTTTGAAGCAACATTTCCTATCAAAGGTTTTACTTCAGATATTCTCCGCTGAAGTCTCAAGCACAGTTGGAATTCAAAGTTGTTAGGGAGAATAATGGTCATTGTATTTCAATGAAGAACTTTCCATTGTACTTACCATTTTTCAAACTTTGTAATGATCCATGGAGTTACGCCATTTGCGGACTACCATTCTATCAATAGAATTTGGGCCTTTGTCCCTTTGTTTGCAATTCTTATTTTGTTTCTGTTTACAGAATTTCATTTTATTTTTGATGATGATTTTTGAAACAAATGTGAATAATTGATTTAAATTTTGAAAATTATAAAAACATTTTTCTTTGATTTGTGAAAATAAAAGAAAGAATGTCAACAGTAATCCCAAGAATGGTAGAATCTTGAAGCGAAAAGCATAAGTGTTCTCTTTAGCAGGGTTCTTTCTTGCCTCTCTGGTAGAATTTATTGGCAGCTCCCCAGTAGAGTTGTGTTGATGTTTCCCCATTTGAGCTATATTGAGGTCTCTTCAGTAGAGTTTGCTGATATTCCCTTAGCAGAATTTTGTTTCTTTGAATAAACCAGACGAGTGTTGAACGGTTTTCCACAGCAAAGTCTTGATTCAAATGATGGATATGTTTTATTCATTCAACCAGATTATGATCGGACAGTTGAGAAATTTGAAGATCACTTCTCCTTGATTGTTTTGCCCAGGCGGAGATTTGTCTTTGATGATTCCTAGCGGAGGTTATGCACATTTGCTTTGGATTATTCCTCAAGTAGAGAACAAGGTTGAGAAGTGTTGATATAGCAGTCACCTGTCGGGTTTTCTCTCACCTTGTGATTGGGTGTTGATTTAAAATCCCCCACAGTTTGACTTTTTGCTATGATGTTAACTTCTTATTCCCCTGGCAGGGTTGGAAGATTTCTGTTGCTATGTTTTCTCCAACAGTTTTTTCTCAAAGCGGAGTTCATATTGTTGTTCCCTTTTGTTGAATTATTGATGGTTGAAGATTTTCCGTTGCTGATCCCCAGCACAATCTCCAATGATATCTCTAACTCGCAGAGATTAGCCGAATATTTCAGTGGTGTTGTGGTGTCTTGTTCACCCTCTGTTTGCCCTTTTTGTCTGATTTATCAGCATATTCATACTCATTGCATGTGCATTCATTTGGTTGAGCATAGCATGTCTTGGTTGCATTGTGCATCTTGCATTTTTTTGTTGGTATTTCCCTTTTCCCGATGTTGTTATCTCGCAGAATACGTATGTCCTCTATTCATTAGAATGTCGACCCCTAAGCAGAAAATACCTATCATTTTTAGTTCCCCACTGAGTTTATGCCTCGTGGAAAATGTTTTGTTTAGCTTTCCTCCCCAGCTTTTATCTGGATGGAATTGTTCCCCAGTTGAGTTATTTCCTCATTGGGTCGAGTCTTGTTTGACCGTTTCTTTCCAGTTTGTTCCTGGATTGAACTTTGGTCTCTTGCAGCAGTTACTTTAGTTTTCCCTGGGCTGTGGAACCGGGATGACGAGAAGGTGGTTTTGAGGATTTATTTTCCTCAGCAGAATCTGTTATTGATCCCCATCAGAAGATGAAGATTCGATTTCCCCAGTAGTGTTTTATTATGTAACTTCATGTGGAAGCCTCTTTATTTGAGCAGCTTGTGTAATCTCCAGAAATTTACCTTCGCAATAAATAACATTTCTCTAGTTCATCCTCAACAGAGAAGTTTATTGTGAAATGATGGATCTTTATCCGACCAGCTTTTCTGTCAATTGGAATTTCTGTGGAATAACTCCCGATGAGAATTCTATTGCATGGTTCAACCTGCTCGTATCTCTTTTAAAGATCCTCGCCAGAGTTATTAATATCTTTTTCCAACAAATGGTTGTCTCTTTATTTGAGAAGTTTGTTGTGTGTTTGGAGCTGCTCAGTAACAAGTAGCTGATGATATATCTCTTTCTCCTACCCAGTGACAGGTAGTCGAGTATGTTTGTCATACCCAGTGTCAGGTAGTTGACCTTTTATCTTTTTCTCCTACCCAGTATCAGGTAGTCGAGTCTGTCCTACCCAGTAACAGGTAGTTGACATATTGTTTACCCTATCCAGTAACCGATAGTTGGTAACCCCTTTCATTCAAGTTTATTATTCTCGCTAAACTACTCAGTAATCAGTAGTTGGCGTTGCTTCTTTTCCTACCCAGTAACAGGTAGTGGATTATATTTCAACGAGTGGATTACTTTTTACCCAGTAACTGGTAATAGGTAATACATTTCTTTGTTTTCTACCCAGTAACTGGTAGATAACAATTCTCTTGTGTTTTTGCACTTATTTTCTACTCAGTAACCGGTAGAAAGTATTTTACCTATTCTCTTCGGTTCGAATATCTTCGCCCAGTAACTGGCGGTTGGTATCTCTTTCCCCATTGAGTCGTTTCCTTTCCCTTATCGGAATAGGATCTTGCTCTTTTGTTTTCTCATGTGGAGTCTCTCTTTTTTCTCCCGACCTTTTGTTTGTCTCCTGTGGCATTATTTCCCCACAGAAGTCTTATGTTCGCATATCATTAGCATAATCATATCATTTTGTGGTCTCTTAGGGCTAAAAATTGGGTTAATTGTTATATTTAAGTCTCTTCTATCTAGTCGAGACAAAGATGTCAATCTCCATATCTCCGGATAGAAGAATCTTAAATAGGGGCAGCTGTAATACCCTAATTTTTACCCCTAAGATCCCACATTTCATTTGCATATCATTCCACAAACAAGACCATACTTCTTGATTCTCTCAGGTCCCTTGTTGTTTTTTTTTACTTTCTTTATGTTTGTTTCTGTTTACTAACATCTAACCAAAATATCAAAAATATTTTTTCAATTTGTTTGTTTCTTCTTTTTCTCTGTGTGTTTAGGGTTTTACAAGGAGATTAATGGCAAAGACATTCATTCAAGTTTAAATCAGATGGACGTTTGACCTCATCTTGGTCAAACTATCAAGAGTTTGCTTCAACTATAAGTTACCCGTGGTGGTGGGTTATTTTCTCAGGAAATGAGATTGTTCAATGTCAATTTGTCTTGTATTGAAATCCAGTGGTTTATCAAGCAGTGTTCTATGAGAAATTTGGTCCATGACTATTATGATCAAGGTTCATCAGTCCAGGTTGTGTTCATCTGTGGATTTATTTTCCCAGATGTTAACTCAGACATATTGAAAGTGATTCAGTTTTAACCGAAGATTCAAAAGTTTGTCTGTGCAAGTCAAGTTTGATATTCATTCAAGTGTGCCATTTCCAAGTAAATTCAAAGCATGATTGGAAGTTAGTTCTAAGATACGTGGAAGTGCATGACATTTCTCTTGGAGGAAAGAAACCATTTGAAGTTGTCAACAAGGTTGATGTGTTACCTCATTTTCCGGTACCTCATTTTCCTTATAAGTGTTGGTTGACATGAAGCAGGGAAGAACTTATAAAGGGTTGATTAGATCATTGCAACAAATTGGTTGCACACATGTGCTAGACATGTATTGTCAAGGGTTGATATCAAGAAAAGAAGAGCTTAACTTCATACTTTGCTTTTGTTGTTCTTGGGAGCTTGATGATCACATGGTTTGTGTTGCACAACTTCTGGGATTTAAATATTTGGTTGGCTGGCATGTCCCTTAAATCTTTTTGCAAGCTGATTGTTGCAAATGCTGTCCTGGCTATGGCTATTCCTGGTTTAACTCTTTTGCCTTCCAAGATAAACTTTTTGTCTGAGATCAGTCTGATAAGCCACGCATTGCTTTTATGCCACATTGAAAGCCGATTTTTCAGTTACTCCAGCATTTACTATTATGGATTTGAAGATGTGGTGATGTATCCTAGTTATATGGTTGTGATGACAACTTTATTGGGTTTAGCTTTGGTGAGAAGGCTATATGTGGATCATCAAATTGGAGGATAAGCAGCAACAAAAACCTGTAAAGCGCGAGCACAACCATGCTCACCATTCTCTCAACTGTTCTCTCTCGCGTTCCTTTTCGTTCAAAATAAAAACCTCGCTGATTTTCCCACTGATTCATTGCAAATAACAACTTAATCAGGCATTACAATGTCCAATTCAGAGACGAAGAAAGTTAAACTCAGTGGTAGTGAACTTATAGACATGCTTAGCGATTTACCAGATTGTGTTATCCTTCACATACTTTCGTTTTAAACACCAAAGGCGTCAATTCGAATCATCAAGCGAACAATTTCATTCATCTCTGTCTCTCTGTCGCATCAAGATGGATCAGTTCAAAGGACAACCTCGTCTCCCCAAATTCGCTGTTCCAAAACGTTACGACATCAGGCTTAAACCCGACCTCGTCGAATGCCGTTTCTCCGGTTCCGTCGCTGTCAATCTCGATGTCATCACCGCTACTCATTTCATCGTTCTCAATCCCGCCGAACTCACCGTCGGTAACGACGCTGTTTCATTCACCAACCGCGATTCCTCTAAGGTTTTCAAACCTTCCAAAGTTGAATTATTTGAAGATGATGAAATTCTGGTGTTGGAGTTTCCAGAGGAAATAGCTGTTGGATTGGGTGTGTTGAATATTCAGTTTGAAGGAATATTGAATGATAGAATGAAAGGCTTTTACAGAAGCAAATATGAGCATAATGGTGACAAGAGGAATATGGCTGTTACACAGTTTGAACCAGCTGATGCCAGAAGATGCTTTCCTTGTTGGGATGAACCTGCTTGCAAGGCCACTTTCAAGATTACATTGGATGTGCCTTCCGACCTTGTTGCTCTTTCCAACATGCCAGTTGCTGAAGAAAAAGTTGATAACAATCTCAAAACTGTTTCATATCAAGAATCACCAATCATGTCAACGTATTTGGTTGCTGTCGTTGTTGGTTTGTTTGATTACGTGGAAGATCATACTCCCGATGGGGTCAAAGTCCGAGTGTATTGTCAAATTGGCAAGGCAAACCAAGGGAAGTTTGTACTTGATGTTGCTGTGAAAACTTTGGGACTATACAAGGATTACTTTGACACTCCTTACACCTTGCCAAAATTGGATATGATTGCAATACCTGATTTTGCTGCTGGAGCCATGGAGAATTATGGCTTGGTTACATACCGGGAGACTGCTTTACTCTATGATGATCAGCATTCTGCTGCTGCTAACAAATAGAGGGTGACATTGATACCAGCTTGAGACCTGGCAATTGGGATAATTCTTGGCAACCGACAAGGTCTGGGGTTCTGAACTGTGATCCAAGTAGAACTGGAGATATCTTTCCTCATGATGAAATTCGCTACATGTTTGAACCCCTATTTATTCTTGCTGAACCAGGTTCTCCAGAACATGGTATTTCAGTTATTGGTAGCCCCGGTTCAGAAACTTCCAAGGCATTGGCAGATGACAGTAGTGGTAACCATGTGCAGAGTACAAGTACATCTGGGAGTGTGGATTCTGCTTCAAGCATTGATGGATATGGGTCTGATCAAAAGACTCATCCAAGCTTACATTGTTGCTATGGATGGACGGAGGACTGGCGTTGGCTTGTATGCATCTGGACAGATTCAAGGGGGGAATTGCTCGACACTAATATATTTCCCTTTGGTGGAATAAGCAGTAGGCAGGATACAAAAGGTCTACAGTGCCTTTTTGGTCAAGTTCTTCAACAAGGTTGTCTGATACTTCAATCTTGTGAGCCTGGTCTTGCAAAGCCTCGGGATTTTGTGATAGCACGCATTGGAGGCTTCTATGAGCTTGAGTACCTAGAGTGGCAGAAAGCCATTTATTCAGCTGGTGGATCTGAGATGAAAAGATGGCCCCTGCAACTCCGTAAGTCTCTGTCTGATGGGATGTCCTCAAATAGTAATGGTTCTTCTATGCAACAACCAGATATGAGTTTGATCCCAGAAAGAACTCTTCCTTCCTCCCCTAGTCCATTGTACAACCCTCATCCGAAACCAACTGGTTTTATAAAAGGCAATTTAGGGCAATCTGCTTCAAGGAAGCAGGTAATGGGTGGACATTCTATGATTGAAAATTCAAGGGGTTTGCTCCATTAGGCACAAAGCATTAGTTTTGTTGCAATTTCTATGGACCATACGCTACAACCAGTTCTCCCAGCCGATTCATCATCTCCTGGTAATGTAGAAGGGTTCATTCCAGTGAAGTCTCTTGGTTCTGCATCGTCTGCATATGTTATAATTCCTTCTCCCAGCATGCGGTTCCTTCCTCCAACAGCTCTTCAACTACCCACATGCCTCACTGCTGAGTCTCCGCCTCTAGCTCATTTGCTTCACAGCAAGGGTTCTGCACTTCCGTTCTCCACAGGATTTGTGGTTTCAAAAGCAGTTGCTTCCATGAGGAAGGACTATCGAAGCAACCTGAAAGAAGAATGGCCTTCAGTACTTTCAGTTAGCCTAATCGATTATTATGGATGCTCTAACATCACCCAAGAGAAGTTTGTTCGAGGAATTAACAGGCACGGCTTCAGAGGCTCAAGAGAGTAATCAATCGACGGGGCCTGTTTTAATGAGTCACTTATTTGATTCTAAACATGATTGGAACAGTGAGGAATTTTTGATAAAATGGAAAGGCCAGTCACATTTGCACTGTCAGTGGAAGCCATATTCACAAGCTGCAGCAAAAATGAGTAGCATGTGAGCCAGCTAAAAATAATCCACGTCACATAATAAGTTGAAGTCAAAAAGAAAAAGTAACACGTCATACAGAAGCTGAAAGAAAAGGAGTAAAAACGACATGAAAAAGTTTCAGCACAAGTCACACATAACTTGCATCCCAAAACGCTGAAAAAAATCTCACAAACGGCAAATCATTTTCACCCATTCTCATCTATAAATAGAACACCTTATTCACTCTTTTCTTCAAGCTTTTGAAGCCAAAAAATCTCTGCTGATTTTCTTCCTCAATTCCTCAATACAAAACCTTTTGCTCAGATTCTCTTCTCATACTTTCTTCCATCAAATTAACTTCAAATCAACCTCAAACACAGATCAATTTCGAACCAGAATTCGTTCAGAAGAAGAAGAGAAGCAAGAAGAAGTTTGGATTGATTTCTTACCTGAGTTTGAAGGTAGATTGAGCTTCACCGTCATTTTCGATCCGTTACCTTTTGTTGTGATTCTTTGAATTGTTGGTACCATTGTGAAGAGCTCTTGATTTCGATTGCAACCGCGTATTTTTCGCGTCCCGCCGTTGTGATTTAAGCAAGCATCCATGGCCGTGAATGTTTTCGCGTGTGAGAGCTAGAAGAAGAAGATAACTCTGTTTCGTTTTCTCTTTCTACTTTTCAATTATACTTTTCTTTTATTTGTTTATTTTTATTTTCTTTTTCATTTCTTTCAGAACTTAACTATGTGGACTTTTCCACATTTGTTATTTTATTATTAAATTTGTCTTTTAATTTCATTTTTTGGAAAAAGCTCTTAAAAAAATTATTTAAAAATATTTTGATTAAGTGTTGATTGTTTTGGATCTTGATTTTGATAAGATTTCATCAATATCAATGGACTTTGGGTGTTGATTTTATCCACCAAGAGAGGTGATTGATATTGATGATAATTTAATCGATTCGAGATTCAAATTGTGATTTCATTTTCTTTCTTCTTCTTTTTATTTTTGATCGATGAAATCTATGGATCATAGATTGTTGATTATCAAGGTTGATTAATCTTCATTATTTCAAAACTATGGACGAATAATCATTGAGATAATTCTCCTTACTTTGGAATAGTGATAGATTACCTTTGATTAATTGATGAAAAATCTTGATTATGATGAGATCATCACCTCTTTTCTTTTTGTGTGGCATGTTTTAGGAGAGTGATTTATATATCACTTCTCTAACATGTATTAACACTAACATTTTATTGACCGGCCTCAGATAGTCGTGGTTTCTACATAAACCCGATTACGATTGCTTAACATAGCGCTAAATTGTCCCTTAATCGGAAAATGATCATTCGTGGCTCAAACTTACGTTTAAAAGTCCAAGTATGTTTAGTTGCTTGTCTTAACTCCAATACCTATGAAAATCATTGTTAGGAGGCTTTGATTCTATCAATCCTCTAATGAATTTTCATTAATCTTGGTCTAAGTGCAAGAATTAATCATCATTGATCATATGTTCTAACCACTAACCACTAATTCACTAACAATATTCTTGTTTAATTTTGTTTATATTCTCTTCTTACTCTTTATTTTTTTACTTTTATGCTTCCATTTTATCATTACATACCATATCTTTGTTTATGTTTATGTCATTTTTCTTTTGTCCACTTGGACCATACTTTGTTCAAAACACTAATAAAGGATAAAACATCTAAAAAATTTGGTACTATTAATTTTGTGGTTATACTCTTGGACCATTCTTAGACTTTGGACTTCATGGACATTTTGGACTTAGAATTAGGACTTTCATTCCTATGCTTGGAGTATTGTGGATCTTAGCTTTTATTTGGCTCGCTCATTAGCTTATGCTTTAAATCAGATGGAATTCTTTTTGCTTGCTTTGGAGTGTGCTACAAGTCGGTTAGATCTTTCTTACCTCTAGCTCTTATTTTGTTTTTTTAGGATAGTCACTTCATCTCCTCCCCTTCTTAAATTTTCAAAACTTTCTCCCTTTTTCAAAACCTTCTTGGTTTCAAACTTCAAAACCGCTTTCGCAATAAAACCTTGACTTTCGTCAAGTGATTTTTAAACTTTGTTTTTCTTAATAAAAGTCAATCAATGTTAATCATGCTTTGACCAATTTCAAAAGACATAAAAAATACAAAAACTCATCAACTCTTTTTGTGCCTTTATGCACTTTTTCACTTTAAAACTTTTCATAAAGTTTAGACATGATTCATTTCTATAGTTGAGATGTAAATCTCCTATTCCCCATATTATTAAGACTTTGACATTTTCCACGTTGATGTTGAGTGATAGTCTTGTTAATAATCCAAGCAAATCCTCCATCTTTATGTGACGCAGATGTTGTCTTAATACTCGTGGGTGGATAGTCGCAGTTTTCTCCTTGAAATGACGACTTGTCTTTACATCTAAAATCAATCAAAACCAACAAATTTTTGTCATTTGTACCACGAACTACGGGGTTTTGATTCCATATTGCACTTTATGGGTACGTAGGCATGAGACGATAAGTCTCTCCAAACACAAAAATATAAAAAATAATTCTCTTCTCATCTACCCAATCTCTTTTCAAACAAACCACTTTCAAACCAAAAAGCGTAAATATTTCAAAGGGATCCTATAGAGTATTATAGACGTTTTGGGTGCTAACACCTTCCCATTGCGTAACCAACCCCCTTACCCCGATCTCTGTCTCGTGTTCTTATTTTAGAACTCTTTGGTTTTGTTCGCCCTTTTTCCTTTCCTTTATTTGGATAAAATAAAAGTGCGGTGGCGACTCTTGTTTTCTTTGAGTTAAGTTAGTCAATAACTTACACTCACAATTTTTACCGCTACACACCGTCATCGACAACGGGATAAAATTCATCGACAAGTACTTCCAGGACTTTGTCAGCAGGCTAGGCACGAAGCAACACTTCACCTCGGTCGAACACCCGTAGACGAATAGGTAGGACGAAGCCGCGAATAGAGTGATTCTGCGTGGCCTAAAGCGAAGGCTGAGAGACGCCAATAAAAGGTGGTTCAAGGAGCTACATAGCGTACTCTGGGCCTACAGGCCTACCCCATATTCGACAATCGGGGAAACCCTATTTCAACTGACCTACGGAACTGAGACAGTAATCCCGGTGGAAATAAGGGAACCTTCTAGGAGAAACGAGTCCACCCTCTACAAGGAGGCAAACAACGGGGCCTTAAAGGAGGAACTCGTAGTTGAGGAAATCAGTTCGTGGGCATCCCTATGAGAAGCCTCACTGAAACAAAGGATAACTTTGTGGCATGACAACAAAGTCATCAAACGTGAGTTCCAGGTGGGCAGCCTGGTCCTACGAAGGAATCATAAGGACTCGCGTGAGGGTAAACCCGCCACAAACTGTGAAGGCCCCTACTGTGTCTGAGACAAAATGGGCAACGGGGTCTATTACCTCGAAAACCTGCACGGGGAAGAACTTGCTCGACCATGGAACGCAGAAAAGCTCAAGTAATACTCCAGTTAGACACTGCCTGCGACCCACTCGTGTCGCGACCACTAGGGCGAGGCATGGTACATGCGTGACTCCTAAATTCATAACAAAAAGATAAGAGTCTTCCCTTTGTGTGTGCGAGCAAACTCTTGATCCAACGGGGACCCCTCAACTGAGCTCCACCGTTGTCGTACCAGTAAGGCATAACACCTAGATCATGATGGGAAGTTCATGCCCTGGGCAAAGACCTTGACTGAGGTCTTCGCTCCATCATCGATCAAATACCTACTCCGATCATCCGATCAGTTCCCTGCATGGTCGGTCACAATATAGGTCTAGGGAAAATCCCAGTAACAAACATACAACTCGCTATTCCATACACATGAAAGACAAGAAAACTAAGAGCACACACAACATAAAAGTAAAAATATTACATTCCCAAAAAAGGCAGGCAGAGCCCATTATTCAAATATTATAAAAATGACACACAGGCCAGAAACAAACACATCAAATATGGCGCGCATGCCAGAAAAACAGAAATACTACAACAAACACTAAACAACTTCATTCTTTTCATGCTCACCGCCCACCTCGGCTTGCCCATCATCTTCCTCCTTGGTTACTGGCGCGACCACGCGACCCTCGACAACATGATGAAAAGGCCTTGTCCCTTTCCGTGACAAACTGGACATCCTGGTTCATAATCCAGAGATGCTCCATAGCACAGTCAAAGCCCACCTTGAGAGCCCTTACATAGTCCTGCTCGAGCTCCCGGATCCTCGACACTAAACCAGCCTGAGACGCCATGAGCTTTT
>OZ012741.1:35697372-35817372 GCA_963859935.3 Lathyrus sativus | reverse complement strand
ATAACTGGGGGAGCCCTTGAGGAGGAGCTGCCAAATCTAGCATACCATACACGGCGTGTTTTAGCTACTTTTTCCATTGGTGGGGCCGATCTTTAGGATGCTTTCTTGACTGATCAAAAATGCATGGAGAAGTAACGACTAGAGTAAAATGTCTGTAACCTGAAACTCTAGTGGGATACATACCTTCAAAAAATTCATAAAGCTTTTGTTTCTCTTATAAAGTAAGTGATGCCTTTAGTTCCCTCAATCTTCTTGGATCATTGGTCGGTCAGGTGACCCTTTTTATGACGGGTGTGACAAGAAAGAATAAAGCTCTAGCTTTTGTGCAGGGTACTTTATCAACTACGCAGAAGTCCCTCTCTTTGGTTCAAGGAGACGTTTAAAACTTGCGCCTTGAGAATGTTTCTTTAGCTCACAGTTTATGAATCATTCACTGCTAGTATCATAGCTGTTTCGGGGTATTTTGAGAATGCCTTGTAGCAAGTAGAGCAATTTCACAGTCCTCTGCGTATTTCAAGGGAACAAGTGCGTCAAATTAAATGCTCAAAGAAGAGAAGACCGTCTCCCTTAGGAATTAGTAATCCTTTGTTTGTTAGAGTCTTTAATGTAAAACGTGAGTTAAAATGAAATAGATAGGGTATCATTGTTTTTACTTATTTTAGGCATATATATTTGGTCATGAGTAATTTGCTTTAGACTTTGCATGAACTTACGAGACCTTCCCTCAAATTTTATTGGATGTTACTAGGGTCGTGTCCAATGAAGGGTCGGTACCCGTCCCCCCTATGTGAAAAGATGGTCAGAGGTTGATGTGTGGTCAACCCACCACGGTCTATGGAGTGTCTAGCTACCATATAGGATGGGTTTTTATTGTTGTTTTAGTGGTTTTTCCACTTTTTTTGTGTGTGTGCTTTTCATTGTGGGGTTTTGTTTGTTATAGTCGCATGCATGTGGTGTTTGTGACAACACCCATGAGTATTCGCGGTTAAGATTCAGTCCCTTCTGTCATACCACCAAACTCATCATTACCTTACACAATCACAAAGAAAATAAATATTTTAGAATTTTAGAATTTATTAATTAAAAATAGGGACTTCATCATTCAATTATGAGAGGGTTAATTATATGAGAATTAATTTCCAATAAAAACTTGAAAACATAACTAGGAGGGAGCCTACAATTATTCTTCCATCTTTTTCTTTCATCGAGTTAGCAACTTTTGGGAGGTTGGATGTTCATGCTCCTGAGCTGGTATGTTAGGGAGGCTATATTGATTTCCATGGCCTTGCTCTCCCCCTTATTTTTCTATAGTGCTTGATAAATCCTTTTAGCTACCTTGAGGTCAACATTGATCATGATTAGTGATCTGTGGTTTTTACACGTTATTTTACCGTTCGTTTCAGTTAATCAATTGTTATGTTTTATCGCATTGTATTTGTGATTATTACACTTTACGAGTCAATTTGGTATTTTCACTGTTTCTAGGTTCAGGTAAACAATAAAGGAGAAGCAGAGCGAAAACCGAGGAAAATGGCAAGAATTTGGAAGAGTTTTGAGGTGGACCAGGAGCCTGACACGGCCGCCCGTATCCCATGACACGGCCCGTGTCAGGAAGGACTCAGAAATACTAGATTTGGTGGAAACCAGCAGCCTGACACGGGTGCCTCTGTCCCACGACACGGCCCGTGTCAGGGCCTTTGTAGAAAAAGAGCGCCGCCTGACACGGGTGCCCATGTCCCACGAAACGACCCGTGTCAGGGGTACTGATAGTGAAATGTTTTTATTTTTGTTTTATGCTGGCTCGGAGGGCATTTTAGGCATCTCGCAGTGTAATTTGAATTGGGATATATTGGATGCATCGTGAAAAGGAAAAGGACTTTTGGACAGAAAATAATTTCACGAGAAAGATTGGAGCGATCAAGGATTTGGGAAACTGAAGGTCCTCATGAACGGAAGCGATTGAAGATCAAGGCAACCAATTATCTTGTAATGTTTAGTCTTATTGTTGATTTTATCTGTATTATTATGAGTAGCTAAACCCCCCAATGCTAGGGGGTGTCCCTGAATTGAATCTGTAATAACCTTGTTTCCTTTGAATAATGGATTTCACTGCTTTCTAATCATCGTTGTTATTGTATAATTTTCTTATGGCTTTTCTTATTTGACAAATAAGGGTCTGATTTACGGTTAACCATGGGTTTGGAAAAATGATTGTTAACGCGTTTATACGATAATACTATAGTAGATATTGCCTAAGAATGGGGATACCCTATAGTAACCGTAATGTTTTAGATAAAAATTATTGCTTAGTATTATTCCTATACCGTCAAAGAATTGGGGCATAGGGAGAATACCAAAAGGGTTTTCTTCTGAGGAATTAGAGTCAATTAATCTTTAAAACCGGTAGTGAAGGAATTGAGCAGTGATTTCTGAAAACTAAGGATTAAGGTTATTACAAGGCTTTTCATACACCCTACCCTAGCATGCTTCTCATAACTATTTAAAACCTTTATTTTACTGCTTTTTCCTTTTGGCCTTTATAATTCTAAGGAAACAAACCAAAACCCCTATGACTTTTTGTTCAATTGCATTATTATAGAACTTGTGTTCATACGCAGTCCGCGAGATCGATATTCGGGGAGTTTCCCCTTATTACTACATCGGTAAAAATAATACACTTGCTATTTTACCGATCAATTAGATCACCTTGAAGGTTAGGCAATTT
Source organism: Lathyrus sativus (assembly GCA_963859935.3). Taxonomy (NCBI): domain Eukaryota; kingdom Viridiplantae; phylum Streptophyta; class Magnoliopsida; order Fabales; family Fabaceae; genus Lathyrus; species Lathyrus sativus. The sequence continues at coordinate 35,814,647 of OZ012741.1, read as the reverse complement.
GAGCTTGAGGTGGATCAGTGAGGCCACCCGTGTCAAGGGATGAAACAAAGTGTCTATCAATGATGCAGTTGCAAACGCTCTTGCAGGTGACCACTACAAACTGCGAGTCCACAGTTTTGAGTTCTTATTTCCCTTCCTTCCCTTCTAAGGGTGGGTGGTAGTTCCATTAAATGCTTGTAAGTTTGATCCTTCATACAACAACATATTTTCTTTCTTTATACCCATCTTTTCAAACTGCTCAAAACACATTACATAGCAGGATGTGTCACCCTTAATAAGTATATGTAACATGTTGAAATGTCTGATTATGGAGGTAATGACTAGTAGGGATATTTCATTCTAGGTTCCACCAACTTTCTAACTGTCTCAGAACCCTATCATTGGTTTTTCTGGAGCTTTAGCAGAGGCACCCCTGTGTTTCTTATAAATGATCATTTGTTCAACAATCTTTCTCTTCATCGTCCCATTCGATGGAGCATTCGCTCGAGGAGCTCTACGAGTAATAGTCATAATATGTTAACGATTCCCTCTACTGATTTCTTTCTCCCTTCCGTTGGTCTCTTTATCATTAGCCACAACATCCACAGAATGGGATGGGAGCTTGTGCTCTGGTGATTCTTCCTTATCTCACTTGCCTCCCTTGGTATATTTGGATAAGCAACCCTTCTTTATTAGGCTTTCAATGACATCTTTCAGCCAAATGCAATCATTGGTGATACGGTTTTGGTCCTTATGGAAGCGACAATACTTGGCCTTGTCAGTCCTAGACGTTTCTTGGACGGGGAAATGACTTCTAATAACGGACTTCTAGAATTCCATGGAGGCGCACTCCTGGTATATCTTTTCTTTGGAAGTGTTTAGAAAAGGTGTATTTACCGTACCCGCCACAAGTTCCATGATCATATTCATCTCTTTGCTTGTTCGATTCTTTCTTGGAAGATTGGTCAGAGTTCAAATATGCTTTATTTGGCTTGTTGAAAGGTCGGGCATTAAGTTTCTCCTACAGGTCGACGAAAGGTTGTTCTCTGCCCATCTGCTCTTTCACATTACGGGATTTCCTACGCCTTAGCTTCTTCCTGAAGGAGTTGTCTAGTTACTAGTTGTACTCAAATATCTATCATTTTAGACCCTCTTCAGCCCCTACACTTCCATGGCTACTTACATGAATTGGTCAATGTCAGACTGTAAGCTCTCCTTAGGGATGTTAATTGTACACATCCTATACCCTAAAAAATTACTCATGGTGAGTAGCGTAAAACCCCATAAAATGGATACGAGTTTGAACACATATAATTATCCACTAAAATAAGCAGGAATGAGAGCGGGTACAGATACTATAGTACCCATATATATATATATATATATATATATATATATATATATATATATATATATATATATATATATATATATATATATATATATATATATATATATATATATATATATATATATATATATATATATATATATATATATATATATATATATATATATATATATATATATATATATATATATATATATATATATATATATATATATATATATATATATATATATATATATATATATATATATATATATATATATATATATATATATATATATATATATATATATATATATATATATATATATATATATATATATTATTTCTATTATTATTACTATATACATATGCATGCTTATCAGTTTTATTAAATACATCACTGTTAAACTTTAACGCATTTTAATATAAGTGTTTGTTATTTTCTCAAATCAACAATAACATCCTTGTTTTTTTTAATATTTTGTTAAAAACTTAAAATGACATGATAAACTATAATTTATCGATAATTTTTATTATAAATGTGGGTAATCTCGGGGATGGGTTTGGGTACTTAGGTACCCATAGGGTACAAATGTCGGTGTCCATACAAGTATGGGCTCGGGTTCGGAGATTTTTTCAAACTGCGGGTATGGGGACGGGTACTACAATACCCCACCCAAATCCTGCTCATTGTCATCCATAACTATCCTACTTTCCTTGTGTTATCTCGCCTAGAGCCACTATCGTTATTGGCTACCTCTTCAGGATGGTGAAATGAGTATTAAAACTCTTGTAAAGGTTAATCCATGACTCAATACTCCCATCTAGAAGAGCTTTGAACCAGAGTATAACAGATCCCATAAGTGTTAGTGCAAATAGTTTGCACTTGGAAGCATCGTTCTCATGGAAGTAGTTCAAATGATCGTTAACAAGTTGTGTATTCTCATAGGGATCGCCCTTCCTGTCATACTTATTTAGCTTATGAGGTTTCTCCGTTGAATTTGGTATTTAAGTGTCTAGGATGCAGGCTTAGAGGGGGATGGATCTATGGACTTTTTCCAGCGTTTTCTCTACCTGCTCTAGAGGAAGAACATAACTACCTTGATATCCCAAGGCTTTAGGAAGAAGTTGGACGCCTCTTACTTTTTTTGGTGATCCAAAGATTTTAGAGCTTCGTTTCTCTATGACACATCTGGTTTGAGAATTATAGTTTGCCTTTTCTTGGAAACGATTTTTTACAATGTGTCCCCCTTCAGAGACACGTTGTGTAAGCTTTCTTCCATATGAAGAAATATTTCCTTTATCACTTGTGAGTTTCATTTCCGAATGATGTTATACATATTGTTCAACAACTCATTGGTGCCTTGTATTCCAAGGTTAGCCTGCAACAACTTGGAATCCAGACAATGTTTTCGACCATGACGCTGGAGGTGGCTGTTAGAACAAGATTTGTTCATGACATATATTCCTTGGGTTTTGATGATAACAAAGTATTTAAATAACAATGGTTATATTTGATGTGTGTTTCATGTATGTATGTTCTAATGCTTATAGATATATATTCAGAATCTAATATACAAGGGCACACTTGAGAGAAGTTGAATTGTCAGCTTCTGGTAGTGCAGAATCTGAAGAACACTTGCTAAGTGATGTATGGCGTAGACTCTAAAGCTGAAGGCCTCAGTATCAAAAGAAGAAACATAATTCTCTCTACACTTGGTGAATGTAAATTGGCTTCTGCTATTATTCAGAGTTGGTGATAAAGCTGAAGTTGTCCATACTGCATAAACCAAGTTGCATTGTCAAATCAGTTTGTCAGCTATAGTCTAAGTTCATAAGGCTCAAGAAATATTGACATGTTTTACGGATATCTACTCTCAACAGCTCTATAGTACAGGATCTTCTTGAAGACGCAATGGTTAAACATGTTACACAATGGATCAAGATCTTTTGGTGTATCTATCTTCAACGACTCTTGTACTATGGAGTAAATCAAAGACACTTGATCAAGTTATCTCTTCCAACAACTAGTCTGCTGTAACTGCTATATAAGTGGACAAGGTTCAAACTGAATATTTAATAAGGATTAACCAGAAAAAGGAGTTACAAGATCAACAATTATCAATTATATGGTGTATGCAAATTTTCTATTGTAGGTTGTAATTGTAAAAGCCTTAAGATTTCTTATACATTGAATGTCTTAAAAATCTTAAGTGCTTTAGGTCTTTGTTAAGGTAAATTCTTGTACCTCTGATATTAGTATCATGTACACCTTGTTCTCTATTCTTCTAAACTTGTTTAGCAATTTAAATTAAGTCTCTCGCCAAGATGTTTGAGCCATGTAAGTATCTTGCTATGTGCTTGAGCTATGAAAGTCTTAATCAAGTGGATTGATTGAGCAAAAGTCTTGTATCATTGGGATACAAGCAAAGAAGTCTCTCACCAGGATGCTTGAACCATGTAAGTCTCATGCTATGTGCTTGAGCAATGAAAGTCTTAATCAAGTAGATTGATTGAGAAAGATAGCTCAGTTTGTGGAACTTGGAGCAGGAAGGCTCGTTCTATAGAACTTGGAACAGAAGCCTTGAGCCAGTTTGGCTTGAGCAGGTTAGCTCGGTATGTGGAACTTGAAGCATGAAGGTTCGTTCCATGGAACCTTGAGCATAAGTCTTGAGTTTGTAGGACTTGAGCAAAAAGTCTTGGACCTAGGGTCTGAGCAGTCTAAAAGACTTATGCAGAATGCATAAGCGATTGTAATCCTAATTTGGTTATAGTGAAAATCTCTTGTGAAACAAGGGGAATGGACTACTCCCAGTTGGGAGGAACCAATATAAATCTTTATGTCTTCTGCTATTATTTATTTGATTCTGTTAATATCCACTGCTAAGTATAATCAGAATCTAAACACTAGTTAAGATTCTAAACTCTGTTCAAACCCAAATTCAGAAAACGGAAAACACAATTCAACCCCCTTCTTGTGTACTTTTCTCATCTTTAATTGGTAACAAAGCATGGTCTGTGCTTAACACTTAACAGTGGTGCAGATAATGATCTAAAAAGAAAAGTATGTATGTTAAAGACTTTCCTCCAAGAAGGAATCAAGTGCTACATGAAAGATATCATATTGTTTTTCCTACCATATTCAAAGGGTGATTCCACTGAATTTAAATGATGGAAAAGAAAAATATATTTTTAACTCATTGGTATTGAAAATGGTTTTGATGAAGTTCTAGAAAATATCCTTGAGAAATGTATTATTATAGAATTTGATGGTGTAGAGATGATCAAGGTTTGAAAATCTCTATCACCAGCTCAGAAGAAGCGTATTGAATATCTTCATGGGTAGTTGCATTCTAGTAGGTGCTCTATCTCACTTATGAGCATGTCAACATCATTGATATGTCTGATGCTCAGACTATCCTTGAATCCTTGTGCTCAGATTTGTGGGAATCAGTTTTGAAGCTTGTCTAGTTACACTTCATCTAATCTTTCCAAGCAAAGTCTGAGAAGATTGTTTTGGACTCAAACCCGAGGTCACAGTTATTCAAGAAGTTATAAAACTTGAATTTACTGTGCTCTGTTGCTTTGTCTTAAAATCTTCAAAGAAAATAAATGGAATTATATGATAAAAAGCTATCTAACAGATTATCTTTCGTAAAATTTGTGGAAGGATACTTCCTATAGAATGTTTGATGATGAGGAATTAACCTTCCTAACCAGAAGACTTCTTTAACTGGCCGAATGAAATGTGACATGTGATGATAGAAGAGTAACTTCAAAATCTTCTGAAAGATTAGTATTTTCCCAATTATAAAAGTAAGAAGAAACACTACCAGAACCTAATGTTAGAAGGTTTTCACTGCTTATTCATTTGAAGTTGACATTAGTGCAGGATTAAGATGAAAGAATAATCTGGCTCTGACAATCATTACTACTTATAAAGAAGCATCTGAGTCCTTGTCATACCCTAATTTTTACTCCTAAGTTCCCAGCTCATTTTCATCATTTTGCATAACATCAAACATTTCATGTGTGTGCCTTTTATGAATTACTAATCCCATTGAAAATACAAAAATATGTGCATTGCTTGCTTTGTCTACAAGTTAGGGTTTTTCATCAAGAAATTCAAGCAGATGATCAATCAAGGATTTGTGTGATCCTCAACATCCCAAGCACCCAATTCATTCAAAATGATCAAGTGTCTCCCTTCATCAACAATCAAGTTTCAGTTTATTTGAATTCAAGTCCACCAAGCTCAAATTCATCTGGTATACCAAATTAAGGTTTTGACCAAAGACAACTTGGTGTTGACTTTTTTTCATCTGAGCATGATCTCATACCTCAAAACATTATTCAAGACTCTCAAATACATCTTGGTGGTCCATTCATGTGATCCAATTAGCTCAAGAAGTATGATTTGTTGATAGCTGGAGGATTTGAATTCATCTGATACAAAATCAACAAATGATCAGAGTCAAAGTTTGACTTTTGACATTTTTAGTCAAATATGGTTTCCTCAAGTCAATAATCATGAAAATTTGCAAGATATTTGAATTTAATCAAGTTGAATCAAGAAAATCACAAAAAGGATCAAAGTTGTCAAAATTGAAGAACTTAGAATTTTTCTAAGTATAAAAATCTGTGATCAAATGGCCAACTTTCCAAGGTTATAACATCTTTCTCAAGCATCCAATAAAAACAATTGAGGGTTGCTTCAAAAAATGGCATTTGATACTACAAGTTGATGAAAGTTAGTGCCCAAAATATTTCTTGAAGTGGAAGAAATGGATGGTAAAAGTTTAGAGTTCAAGTTGTTACAAAATCCAAAACACTTCTTATAAATTTTTCTAAGTTTTTAACATTGTCAAGTGCATGACTTTGTGTCCACTTTATGAACAATTCAAGCCACCATTTTTGTTGCTTGAGGGCTGCAATTAAATATCACATTTCATACTTCATCTTAGTGGAAAATTTAGTCCAAATTTTTTTTTGCAATTTGAGAGATATTGATGATCAAAGTTGAGGTTTTATTCTTGGTGACCAATTATAATTGAACCATAATTTTTTCTAAGTTATGGGCTAGTTTGGTTCACACGAATTTGGAGTTACTGTTGGGGAACTTTTCAAGCACTTTCTCAAACTACTACCGACATGAAACTTGTAGTATTACACAATATCTTCACATTGGTACCAAACTTCTGCAGAATTGATCTCAACACATGAGAGAAAAGCTTGGACCAATGTGCCAACTAGAATTGCATCATGGGCAATGTGTGAAAAGTGCCTTTTTGACCTTTTCTTGTATAAGAAGCCAAGATATTTGCTTTACACATCAGAGATAGCTTGTATAATCTGAGAATGGCTCAAAAATGTCAACTTGCAGCCACACTAGAAATCAAGCATATGTTGTACCTTCCACCAACTTTATGAAAAAATTGCATTTTCCATTGAATATTGATTTTGTTTTATCCAACTTGCTCTCTTGATCAGATTCAAAGCCTTTATATAAATCAACTTCATTGCATAACAAAAACACAACAAAAAACACCAAGAGAGAGCAAGAAACCTCAGAACCACATTGAGCATTTTCAAAAACTCCATTGTTGTCCAAAAGCCAAAACCTTCGAAACTCATCATTCCTTTAACCACTTTCCACTTTTCCACCACAAACACAATCCATAAATATCACATGAAGTTTTGTGTGCATTGAAACACAACTGTAACACCTCAAACTCCATAACCATATTTCACTTTCTTCACTTGCAAGTTGATTCGGGTAGAGAAATTTAGAGGCTTTCAAGGCGAATTAAGTACACCATTACATTCCTAAAGGTGCAAGGAAGCTAAAGGAATTCTTATTTCATTTTTGGAAGTGCGTTTGAAAGTGCAACAGACACACTTTGTTTGGTAAAATTTTCATATTTCGAACTCTACCATTTAAACATCATTTCTGTTCATTCTTGTGACCATTATGCTTGTTATGATGTGAGGAATGAAAGACCTATGAAAATGGGCATTGATTCATCTTGTATGCAATTTAATTTCATTTTGAAATTTTAGGTTTTCTCTGGTTTTGTTTGAAATTCGTGAGTTAGAGTTAATATAAATGAAAATTAATGTTATTTAAGATTCCTCATTAAATACTAAGCAAGATGCTATATTCACATGTTTGATTTGGTACAAAAATGAGAAAGTTTCTTTTTTTTTTGGGAAAAAAATGAGGTTACAGTAACAATAACACGAGGAAGAAGATGGAGTTTTGTGCTATTTTTTTTTTAATTTTATTTTAATATATTATTTGTTAGTTGCGCATATTAACTGGTAGGCCAGCCTTGGCGTAGTGGTTAATGTATGTGTATGGAACACCCTTCCTTAGGGTCCCAAGTTCAACCCACGTGGAACCCTTTTTGTTGTTTTTTTTTCTTTTTTAAGTTATTTATTTCATGTCTACGTGTTTATTTGATACATTATGTAATGAAGTAAACTTATGACTGACAGGCTAGCCTTGGCACATTGGTTAATGTGTGTTTAGTGTTTGTATGCTTGGGGTCTTGGGTTCAATCCTCTTGGACATATTTTTTGCTACCTTTTCCTATTTATTTTTTTTCTTCTATTTCTTTTTTCTTTTAATTATTATTTCCTTTTCACTTATCTTCTAGTTTTTTTTAAAATTTAAATCTCAACATTAAGATAAAAAATCCAAAAATCTTTTATTGGTCACTTATTATATTTTCATAATTAAAAATCCAAAAAGAAAACATATTTATTCTATCATATTTATTTATTTAGGGTTTTATTTTATTCACTTATTTTTAATATGTTTGATCTTATTTTTAAAAATACTTTCATTAAATAATTTGGACATTTTGATGATTTTATTTTGTCCATTGTTGGCCTAATTTTATGATGAAATCCATGTTGTGTTCAAAATGTTTAATGTTTAATACTTTGATGTCTTGATGATGGATCCATGTACCATACTTGATGATTCATGATTGATTTTGTTTGAGCTTGATGTTTTCCATGATCATGTACTCGATACTTTTACCTTGATGTTACTTCTTGCTTGATATATGTTTAAATCATAATAATACTTTGTGCCATGTTTTTATGTCATGCCTTTGGTGCTTAACCTAATTGTTGGATACCATGAAAGTGCTTGTGTGACTATGTTAATCTCACTTCATCGTTGCTTATAACTAAATCCAAGGGAAAGGAATTTATTTTTGACTTCTTGTCATAATGCATGTATATAGTTATTGCATTCCTTACTCACCCATTGTTTAGACCTAGTTCAAACCTTAGGATTCCCTTAACTTAGAACTTTTACCATTTTGGCTTTTCCCTTTTGAACTCCTAACAAAGATATTAGACATGAGTTATCTATATAGAAGATATGTCTCTTCTATCCCCATAACATAATCAAACCTTTGAGATACTTTTCCATTTAAGAGAGGTATGTGGCATACTTGTTGATTATACATCCAAGTTGGAGCTCTTATCTTAATATGATGTAAATATCTACTTACTCTATATTTTTGGTGGTATATTTGAGCATTTCCTCTTAATATGACAACTTATCTCTTCTCCTAAAACCAACCAACAAACATGCTTTTACCCGTAGTTAGCCGAACTACGATTGCTCTGACTTCCTATATGGGATACGCAGGCACATGATTGTGAGATCCTAGCGAGCTACCTTTTTTTCCCTTTTCAATAAGACAAATAAAACATTTCCCATACTTTCCCATTCAATAGAAAACAATTTTTAGCCCTAAAAAACACAGATATTTCAAGAAGTACTTATATGATACTATATATACTTAGGGTGATAGTACCTTCCCTTAGTATAACCAACCCTCGTACCTTTGCTCTCTTATTTGCTTAACCTTTAGTTTTACCTTTAGCTTTGTATACATACTTTTGGTTTATTTGATATTTTCCCCTTCCCTTGGATAAATTAAAGTTCGGTGGTGACATTTTGTTTTGCGAGTCAAGTTAACTGATAGCTTAGTCTCTGATTCTCACCGCGACAGTCCTGAAATAAAAATCAAGTATTAAAGAGAAAGATATTATGCCAAATCTACCTTGCTTCAATATTTGATAATAAGGATTTTGTTATTTAAGGTGATATCTTAAAAGACTTCAATGTTCCTTGATTTAGGGTCATCATGGAATTTATATTAAAAGACAAGTCTATGAGAAACCTTCAATTCTTCTTCGTGGTTTGCAAGCAATTACATGACAGTGTTTTAATTTGTATTATGCCATTCTCTAATAGCTAACATCATCTGGTTCTTTGCTTATCAAAGATTTCAAATTCTTAATCCAAGACAATAAATCAATGATTATGCTAAGATCAAGATCTTGTTCATATCATGACTTATCCTAGACTAATACTCTGGAATGAATTATGGTACTTCTACCATAATATTGCATAAGGCAAGGGAAAATCTTTATGGAATTTCATGTATAGTCTCATAGGAATATGAGTATCGTCATTCAAATGTATTTGTTGTAGATATCAAAGAAAGGAGCAGAGGCATCTTCTATGGTACTTATCAAAGGTTATTTACAACATTTGATGGAAGAGGAGCCTACATCCCAGACTCAAGTGCTAAAGGTATTGAGTTTGGTGAAAAAAGGTGAAGTCAATGGTTTAACAACCATTGAATCAGAATCCACTTAAAACGGTTTTCAGACTCTATGGTCAAGTCTAAATACTGATACGACTCTGACCGAGAAAATAAAAAAAAAAAGGTTTATGCTCTTTTCTAGCTTATGCCTTTATTCAATGAGACATTTGTGTATATGTAAATACAAAGTCTCTGTTAGATTTATAGATAAGTTCTCTTGATGAAAGAATATTCAAAAACCTTTAAGAAGAAACTATGTTGTATTTATTTGTACTGAATATTTCACTAGCTAGATGATGATTATATTTATGGAAACAGTTTCCTCACTTTTTGTGATGTTACTATTGCTTGTTAGTTGTCAAAGGAAATAATTCAATATTCTTTAATCACTCATGACTCTTGCTTCAAGAGGAAATGTTGGTTTTGAATAGAATCTTGGAGACTAATGACTGACAGAAGATATCTCTCTCTAAGTCTAGATCTACTAGTCTCTGATGGATGATAGCTTTTGAAAATTATGAGACTCTGAGATTCAGAAGAAGATTCTTTACTTCTAATAAACAAATTTAAGTAAAAGGTTTTCCAAAAAATTTTATATTACTTAAATTTCATAAGGTTGAAAATCATCTAGTGGATTCAGAAGATCTACTGGATAAGAACCTTTGGTTAATGGTGCTTTCTTTTTATATATTTGTTGTCTCTATCCCTTGTCTTGTGAAACATCATTTTGTGTCCTTTTTCTGACAAGATTCTTATTCATTTAAAATCTTGTTCAGTTATTTTTTTTTTGTATATGTCCTGATCAAGCCAAATTTGAGACGCGTTCTCTAATCAATTCTTCTTTGAATCAACTGGTTGTCATCAATGAAAAGTTTGTGGATTTTGATAAGTTGCTTAAGTTAGGTTTTAACATCTGGAAGATTGTGCCTGAACAAAGTTGGAATGGATACTTTGAGATGCTCTTTATGGTTTCACTTATCCATATCTTGTCAAAGAGTTTTGGATTAATGACTCCATTGTTGAGCTAAATTCTGAGTGTGCTATTATTTCTAGGGTGACTGGTATTTCTATAATAGTAACCTCTAAAGCAATTGCTAATTTGATCAATTTTAAAGAGATTGGAGAATTCCTAGGAACTCTTATTTGGAAACACTATCTTCCTACTTGGTGTATCTTTGTAGATCCATCTAATACATCATTTGTTTTAAATCTTCGTCCTAATGCAGTTGTTTGGAATCAAATTCAGGACACAAATCTGTTGCCTAAGGATAAAGATTTAGACCTCGTAGACCCTATTGAAAAGGATATGCTACTACTTCTCAATTCAGACTTGCAGATCGATCTTCCTCAAGTTATTTTTGACTATTTGAAGAAGACTCTTTCTTCCTTTCACAAGGGAAATATTTTCTTCATTCCTTATGGACGAGTTCTTTCAGAAGTACTTGTCTAACAAAGAGTTATCATAAGGTCAGAGGCAGATTCATCTAAAATTTGGAGAGACGAGTTTGAATCTATCTATGAAAGATTCTGATGTTAGATTTCTACATAGTTATGCTTTCTAATTGTTAGAACCTTTGTATTAAGCAATCTTAATATTAATTCAAGTTTGTTCATGCTTTTGTACAGTTTAACTGTTATATATATATATATATATATATATATATATATATATATATATATATATATATATATATATATATATATATATATATATATATATATATATATATATATATATATATATATATATATATATATATATATATATATATATATATATATATATATATATATATATATATATATATATATATATATATATATATATATATATATATATATATATATATATATATATATATATATATATATATATATATATATATATATATATATATATATATATATATATATATATATATATATATATATATATATATATATATATATATATATATATATATATATATATATATATATATATATATATATATATATATATATATATATATATATATATATATATATATATATATATATATATATATATATATATATATATATATATATATATATATATATATATATATATATATATATATATATATATATATATATATATATATATATATATATATTGTTGCTCAAAAGGGTAAAAAAAGAAATGGGATTAAGAACTCAAAACGTGCAATAATTCTCATTAATAAAATGGAAGATATTACAAATTATTTAGATCTTCTTGTCTGTTGGATTTACCCTAAGGTATTCCCTAGGATCATCTGACATGTCTAGAATATCGAAATAATCTTACCATTCTTCCTTGGCAAACTTCATAGCTTCCTTTCTAAGTTGATTTCTGCGTTTAGACTCAAAAGTTCTTCTTCTATGTGTCTTCACAAAGGATGCTGAAGAGGTGTGCGCTTCTGAAGTCATCTTTTGCCAGTAAATCCTTTAGTTGTTGCATTGCTTTTTCTTGCTTGAGTTGTTGCGTTTAGTATGGCTACCTTTTTGAAATCTCTCTTTGGAACCCATATTTATTTTTGTTTATACATCATGGTGTTCTGAATATTAAGTGATTATGAAAGTGAGTATGTTATGAGTTCTTATAGATTTGTTACATTCATTATCCTGAGTATCTGTTATTTTAATATTGATTAAGTCAAATCAATGTTTTAATGACGACTCTTGGAAATTTTATCAAGCAGTCTGACATATTAAGATTCTTTTAATAATAGTAAGTACTTAGTTAATAGGATAATGGTTGCTTCTGGTTTCAGCATTACTTCACTAATGTTTTATCAGAAAATTAAAAGGTGAAATTAAGTGATTGTTTGCATGCAATTTAAATAAAAATAAATTGGTCAAAAAACTTCATTAAATCGGGTTAAAGGATTACAAAATATTTTTACAAAAGGAATTGTATGTTCTTAGAATATATCTCTATCTAAGACATCCTTTTTCTTGTAGGAGCAGTAGTTGCCATAGTCAATTTCTTGTTCATCCTCATCAATATCTTCCTAATATGCCTATGAGATAACAGAATGGTAAAACATCTTGTTGAACCTTCTTCTCCTTCACCTCTTCATAGACTTTTTTCTTGGTTTCATCACAACTACTGAAGAACCTACTTCTGTAGGTTGTTGAGGAACTGTTGACGTAGCTTCGTTAAAAGTAATCTTTATAGAGGGAATAAGTTCAGTAGTAGATGATTCAGAAACCGCTCGTTTCTGAAGGTTCTGGACACTCAGACTTGTAGAGCTCTGTATGATTTCTGTCACTATAAAAGTTTTGTTGCTCTCAGCTGGTGAATCCATGACTTTAGTAGATGTTCATGAAAATGAATTAGGTGTTGGTTGATTTTATAATGGATTTTGAGTATCCTAATCGAAAAATAAAGATCCTTTACTTGATTTTTTTAGACTGTTACGACCAATAACTGCATTAAATAATTCTTAATGACCCTCGTTACTTGATCATTTTTCAATTCTTGAAAATTGATCTTGTAATGATGATCTGTTATGCATTTATGATTGTAATTTTCTTTTTTCTTTTTCTCTTTTTATTCTTTTTGATGTGACAAAGGGGGAGAAATGATAATAAGTATTTAATTAAAACCTGAACTGATTATACCTATTCGGTTTATACATAATGGTCACTTATAATTTTTTCTTTAAATTTCTGTTATTTTGGTTATTTTGCCCGAGCGACACATTTTAACTTTCTTGTACATATGACAAAGGAGGAGCTTACAAATGTCAACCTTAGCCTATCAGACTTAGAAAGAGCTTACGAATCTCGTATTCCAGTGTTACCAAAGGAAGCTAAAATATTATTTATGGCTTTCTTAAATATATAACTAAGGGAGAGCTTACAAATCTCAACCTTGGAACTATTCTACTCAAGGGGAGCTTACAAACCTCAAACTCTGATGTTACTAAGAAAACTGACCAAAATTTTCTTGAAAGTAGTACTTAGGGTCGGTCACAGAACTCAAGTTTGGACTATTAGACTCAGAGAGAGCTTACAAACCTCATACTCTGATGTTGCAAAGAAAATTATAACTGCCCAACATTGTTCTTTTAAATACTTATGTTTTTCATCACCAAAAAGGGGGAGATTGTTAGAATAAGATTTGTTCATGACATATATTCTTTGGATTTTGATGATAACAAATTATTTAAAGAACAATGGTTATATTTGGTGTGTGTTTCTTGTATGCAGGTTCTAATATGTTTAAATATTTATAAACAGAATCTGATAAATAAAGGAACACTTGAGAGAAGCTGAATTGCCAACTTCTAGTGATGCAGAATCTGAAGAATACTTGCTAAGTGATGTCTAGCGTAGAATCTGAAGCTGAAGGCCTCAACATCAAAAGAAACAACATAATTGTATCTACACTTGGTGAATGTAAATTGGCTTTTGTATCATTCAGATTTGGTGATAAAGTTGAAGTTGTCCGAACTGCATAAAGCAAGTTGCATTGTCAAATCAGTTTGTCAACTGGAGTCAAAGTTTACAAGGCACAAGAAAGATTGACATACTTTACAGATATCTACTCTCAACGACTCTATAGTACAAGATCTTCTTGAAGACTCAATGGTTAAACATGTTACACAATGGATCAAGATCTTTTGGTGTATCTATCTTCAACGGCTCTTGTACTATGGAGTAAAGCAAAGACACTTGATCAAGTTATCTCTTCCAAGGACTAGTCTGCTGCTACTGCTATATAAGTGGCTGAAGGTTCAAACTGAATCTTTAACATGGATTAACCAGAAGAATGAGTAACAAGATCAACAATTATCAACTTTATGGTGTATGTAGATTTTCTGTTGTAGGTTGTAATTTTAAAATCCTTAAGATTTCTTATACATTGAATATCTTAAAAATCTTAAGTGCTTTAGGTCATTGTTATGGTGATTTCTCGTACCATTGATATTAGTATCATGTACACCTTGTTCTCTATTCTGCTGAACTTGTTTAGCAGTTTAGATTAAGTCTCTCGCCAAGATGTTTGAGCCATGTAAGTTTTTTGCTATGTGCTTGAGCTACGAAAGTCTTAATTAAGTGGATTTATTGAGCAAAAGTCTTGTATCATTGGGATATAAGCAATGAAGTCTCTCGCCAAGATGCTTGAACCATGTAAGCCTCATGCTATGTGCTTGAGCAATGAAATTCTTAATCAAGTAGATTGATTGAGCAAGGTAGCTTGGTTTGTGGAAAGTGGAGCAGGAAGGCTCGTTCCATGGAACTTGGAGCAAAAGTCTTGGGCCAGTGTGGCTTGAGTAAGTTGGCTCAGTTTGTGGAACTTGGAGCAGGAAGGCTCGTTCCATGGAACCTGGAGCAGAAGTCTTGAGTCTGTAGGACTTGAGCAAGAAGTCTTGGACCTAGGGTCTGAGCAGTGTAAAAGACTTATGCATAATGCATAAACGATTGTAATCATGATTTGGTTATAGTAAAAATCTCTTGTGAAGAAAGGGGACTGAACTACTCTCAGTTGAGAGGAACCAGTATAAATCTTTGTGTCTTCTGCTATATTTATTTGCTTCTGTTAACATCCACTGCTAAGTATATTCAAAATCTGAACACTAGTTTAGATTCTGAACTCTCATCAAACGCAAATTCAAAAAATGGAAAACACAATTCAACTCCCTCTTCTTATGTACTTTTCCCACCTTCAGTGGCAGGGATGGGCGCAATGCGGTTTAGATCGATCTTAAGAGAAAAACTTATTCAATCCAAAGATAAGTTTATTCGAGATTCAGTTTGATTTTGGATACTTAATTCAAACAAACCTGATTCGACTCACTTTCACGCAGCTTAATTTTGATCGATTTTTCTGATATCCAAATTACGAATTATATTTTTTATTAAGATTATAAAAATGCCTATAAGGCCGGCTCGCACACCTGTAAAAAAATGGCGGATTAAGTTGAGATTTTGTGTCCGGCTACTCGTTCAACCTGTCCCGCTTTAAGTCCGTCATGACTTAAGCCCGCAAAAAAAAGGCAGGTTGTCTGTCAGATTGCTAACCTAGTTATCAAGCACTCAAAATATTTATTTTGGTTGGTTAAAGGTTAATGCTTTATTATAGTTTTGGAATATTTGTTGATAATTATATATATATATATATATATATATATATATATATATATATATATATATATATATATATATATATATATATATATATATATATATATATATATATATATATATATATATATATATATATATATATATATATATATATATATATATATATATATATAGTCTCTTCGTCCCTTAAGTTTGTGTATTTTTAATTTTAGCCCCTAAACCATTTTTTTCCTTGGAAATAATCCCTGAATGTTAAATATTTAAACAAAATCTGGAGGTTTCCTACGGTTTTTCCTCCAAATATTTCTGCGAATTTTCTTGTGCATTTTCACTATAGGGACTAAAACTAAAATGATTTTAACATTCAAGGATTATTTTTAAAAAAAAAGGTTTAGGAACTAAAAATAAAAACACTTCAACTTAAAGGGACGTAGAGACTATTTAAACATTTTAGTAGGTTTGGAGATCACGAAAATAAGAATCATCTAAAACAAACCTGATATGCTACTTGAATTGATCGAGGATAATGGACCTGACATTCGATCTCAAGAAGTCTAATATGCTAAGTTGAAATAGCTTTAAATCTATGAATTGAATCAAGAAGGTGTAATCATGGAAATACAAAGGAATTAAAGTCGATTTCCATAGATAGAGCTACTATTATATTTTAGAACCATAATTAATGGGAGAATGATGGTTGCATGAGCAACGATGGACCTGAGCTTCTACTTCAATAGGTGGAAGGGCTGACCTACAAGGGTAACACTTTAATGCAACAATCAATATGTGAAAGAGATGAGTGAATGAAGTTTGAATTTGAAATTGTCTACCTAAAATTAGCTCGTGTGCCCTTTTTATAGTGGAACATTTATAACGACCTGTTATTCTTAATGTGTGCGATGGTGAGATCCACTGGATGTATTCTGACATTGAATTTGTAAATGTATAGTGCACTTAAGAGGGAGGTTGAATTAGGTAACTAAAAAATTTATCTGGTTTTCGGAATGGTGTATCTTTCTTTTCTTGATGAGTTAAGTGATAAAAGCAGTACATGAGGAAAATAAAGAATACCAGCGATATATATTATTTTCCCCCATAATCTGAGAGTACTCTAGTCCCCTTATGCAGTAAGAGATTTCAATAATGTTAGAACTTTTGTACAAGCCTAATCTAAACCTCTATATTCAAGGTTCTAGCCTAATCACCAAGAACAATCCTCTTGTTATTTACAACTCAAGGAAAGAAAACAATCCTTTTTTTCTCACACTCATGTCTCCAACAACCCTTGATAATAAGTACAAGACTCACACAATCTTATATCCAACAATCATGGAAAGATAAAATGTTGATACAATATAATGAATTTGAGTAGCAATAAGTTTGATAAACTAAATCCTATCTTGTAGGACTTCTTGTCTTTCAAAAATGAAAGTTCAATACCATAAACTCTATAAGTGCTCAATGATGCTTTTAGAATAATATGAAGTTTTTAGAAAGCATCTAAGTCTGGAAAAAATGAATTAAAAATTATGCACAGAGTTTTGTATAATTTGTTCGAAAGAGGTAATAGTAAAATAAAAATTTGAATTCAATTTATAGAATAAGAACAACTCTTGATAAAACATGGCAATGGTTGAATTATTTCACTGGAAAAGAATGAGTTTAAAATAAGGAGATACCATGAAAAGGAGTGAATGAAGTAGTGCATACGTTTAAGCATTTTTCAAAAATTACTCAGTGTCAATTGATTACCCAAGTCCATCAATCGACTGCATGGAATAAAAATTTGAGATTTTACACTACATCAATCGATTTCATAGACCTTACAATCAATTGCATGAGTTAAGAAATTATTTTCTAAAAGACCAATCAATCGATTGCAAAAATGGTTCAATCAATTGCAGGCTAAAACATTTTGTAAAAAAATTTCAATACAAAAACTTCACAATGCATCAAATCTAATTTTCAACCAATGCTAGTGTCATACCCAAAATTTTGACCCCTAGATCCCATTATCATTTTAGAGCATCAAGCATTGCTTCCTAACTCTAACTTTGTTTCAAGCTTGTTGATGTTGAAGTTCACCTAAATTAGGATTTTGCACCTTTGGAATCATGAGGACTATTGCTTGATCAGTCAATGTTTTGGAATGATCATCATAAAATCAAGCCCATACCCTCAAGAGGCCTATATTCAACATAAATTGAGTGCAATTTGATCTCACTACAATTCAATTGAGGCCCAATTTCATCTGGCTCCAAATTAGGGTTTTGTCAAGAAAAGTCAATTATGCCTAACTTTTGATTCAAGCATGATCCCAAGCCTTGAGACATGAGTCCATATGTTCATGTACATCTTTAGAGCCTAACTATGATGTTTGAGAAGTCCCAAGAGGTAAGTTCATTGAAGTTCACACAATTGAATTCATCTGATTCAAAATTCATCTGACAAAGTCAACTCTTTAACTTTTAGGTTTTTTGATTCAAATTGAAGCATCTAAGCCAAATTTCATCAAGATATGTTCAATCCATGGGTTGGCCATGAAGAAATCAATATTTGAGAGGTTTCTTGCAAAAGAAGAAAACTTAGACAACTTAAAATTTTTCTAAGTGTGGAAAAGCCCTAATTTTGGTATCAACTTCGAAAGACCATAAATTCCAATTCACACATCCATTTTGTGAGTTCCAAAGATCAACTTAAATATCTCCTCATGTACTAAAAACGTTTCCTAGTGACCTATGAGCAAAACATGCTTAGGCTTTGAGTTATGAAGCTTCAAAGTTTGGAGGAATTTCAAAAACACTTAGAATTTTTCAAGGAAGCCTTGCTCATTTGTTTTTCAGTCAACTTCAAGGCCACTTTTCACCATGATCCCTTGAGATTCTATAAATTATTAAAACATGAAAGTTGTAGAGCATGTCTAGGGCTTTTCAAAAAGTACAAGAAATCCTTCATAGCATTTGTGATCTAGGAGTTTCGAAGAGAAGAAATTGAGGTCCAAAAACTTGAAATTCAAGGTTCTAACTTGGTATGACAGGATGCATAATCAAGGTTTTGCTACCAATCTTGTTGTTTTAAGTTGTTTAGTGGAAATATACTCTTTGATCAAAGTGTTATACGAAATTTCAAGTGATTACACAAAGTTTTAATGCATGAACCAAGAAGTTTTTCCATTTATGGGATAAAGTGAACACTTCCACTTTAGTAAAGTATGGATTTTCCTTGAAATCTGCCTTGAGCCATTCCCCTACCATCCTTCTTCATTCCAAAGTACATACTATTCTCAGAAGAATGCTCTCTACCCAACAACTCTTGTACTTGATCCCTTGAACTAAGAGAAATCATCATCACAAACAAGTTGGTTTTTAAGTGGATAGGTTTGCAAAAACTTGGATTCTGACCTGACCAGAAACTCTCCACTTCCCCTATAAATAAGACATAAATCCTCAGTGAAAAACATCACAAAATACCCTAACAAAACCTTTCAAAATCCCTTGCATACTTAGAGCTACTTGTTTTTACAAAAACCATCCAAATTTGCAAGAATACCTCAAACACTCATTTTTCTCGTGCATTTCCAAAAACCAACTTTACAAACCACCTCTATACATTCAATAGAGTGCATTCAAACCATTGAAGTAGTTGTGTAACACTCCAAACACCTCCTACCATTTTTAAACCTCCATTTGAGAAAAAGGATCGTGTTATGTTCCTCAGACCTGTTTCAGGTTATTTAACGATTCCAGCAAGTTCTAAAAGGCTCAAGGAAGCTCTAAGGATCATTTTCTTGTAGCTGCAAGCTTTGAGGAAGAAACCTTGGATTTTCTCCAAGAGGTAAGGTTTCTGACTTTTTAATCTTCATATTCATACATTGTTTTGATGCCATTTGATTAGTAAAATGTAGTATGTAGTGTTCTTTTTTGTTTTGAATCATTGTTGGCTTCATCTCATTTGGATATATCATGTTGTGACATGCTGATTATTTTTTATGTTACACTGTTCTTGAGTGATTTATGAATTGCTCAGTTATTTTTAGGAAAAAATATTGTCACATTTGTGTTCCTTGTGAAAAATACTCTGATTTTGGTTTTTACATCATTTGATTTGGTTGAGATTTGAGGAAGATATGGATCGAAGAAGTTCTGGCCATGGTGATGGTTCTAGGGCACGAGCGAGAGAGAGAAAAGCTGAAGAAGATGATGTTGAGTCAGGAATGAATTGGCATGAGGTGGCACTGAGGTGGCCATTTTGAGGTGTCTCTAATTTAAAATGATTTTGAAGCATATACTTACTGGATAAGGGCGTAGCACCGCTGGTCAAGGAGGAGAGTTTGTGTGTTGTGTTGAGCAAAGGTTCTGGGGTTTGATCCCCCCAGACCATTTGATCTTTTTTCCCTCTAATTAATCAACTAGTTTTCTTATTTTATTACATGCATGCATTTAGTATTCACAACACGCGCGCATCTCATCTAGTCTGTGTTTTGAGCCTGAATGCCTAGGACGTGGGTTCAAACCTCATTAGGTGCATTTCCTTATTTTTTCTTATTGCTTGGATTTTATGGTTTCCTTTTTAAAATGATTTGATCATAACTTCTATGATTTTTATCATTTTGATCCCATTCCTTTTGCATTTTGTTCATGATGATGCCTATTTTCCATTTGTATCAAGAAATTTCCAAAAAAGATTTATTTTCCTTACATTTATGTGTATTCAAGTGTGATTCTTTTTAGGGTTTTTAGGAGACTTCTCTTGATTAAATCCCTTGATTCTCCTTACACACCTTGTTTATATGCACCCAATCTTGCTTGTATGAACTTTACTTGACTTATGAGCTTGCATACCCTTGTTGTCACATGATTGGTTATTATGTTTTTCAAGTTCGTGTTCATATATGAATGCATGTTTGATTATCATTGAAACCTTGGTCGTTACCTTGCCCTTAATACTAGGTTCTCTCTTGAAATCAAATGTCTTGAATGAACAAATGCTTCATGTTCTCATATCTTGCCCTAAATGTTCCTAAACATTTGTTGTTTTTACTTTGAAACTTGTTTTATATGAAACCCCTTTAAGATTCTTGTCATTGTTGCTTAAAAATCCATGATTGAATTCTTTTACATGCTTGGTTGCTACCTACTTGTTTAACATGATTCACCATAATTCACATGTTTTTATTACACATGTCACACCCTTATTCAAAGATGTTTGGTTGTTACCTACCTTGACTTGTATACATGCTTAAATATTGTTATGATTTATGCATGTTAATCTTAAACTTTGAACTTTGCTATAAGTAATGTTTTGACTTATACATGATTATCTTGTACTTGTCCCTTATGATGTTTAGCCTTGTAAGAACCTTATTTCATAGCCATTTAGGTGTTGTAACATCTATTTTTACCTTTGGTTGTAACCATTTGGTTTAATTCTAAACTTTTATGGATGAATACTTGGTTGTAACCTTGTTATTTGTTTTGCTTGATGTTGTCACATGCTTGCCCTTATCTTCCTTGGTTGTTACCTTGATTTTTATATCTTCATCATGATTGAATGAATGTATGTGTGTGATTAAGTTTTTTTAAGTTTCCCTAAGTGATGTAGCTTGTTAGCTCACATCCAAAAGAGTTGCCTTGTGTTTCTAATTCTAAAGGAAAGTCTCTCTATTGACTCAATATTATAGATATATCACCATTGTTTTAGCCTCCCTTTGACCTTATTAGAGTAATTAGGACTTTCAACTTAACCTTAAGTAAGAACCTCATCCCTTGGACTTTGTCAAGTCAAGATCTTTAACACACCTTGTTAGGAGTCCTATAACTTAGAACTTTGGTCTAAAGTTTGTTAACTTTATGTGTGAACCATTGTTATGGGTATTCACTTTTCCCTCTTTGGCTTTTGTTAAAGTCAAAACCCCCAGTTGGTCTTTCAACTTAGACTTAGAGAGTTTGTCAACTCTACTTAAGTATCATTGTTATCGATGCTTATCCCCCTTGAGACTTAACCATAGTCAAGAGTTCTCTCCCTAGTTAGGAGAACTACGGTTGCTCTAATTCCATCCTGTAGCAGGGAAATTTTTGAGTGTAAGCTATTGATTAACTTAACTCAAAAAATGAAAAAGTCGCCGCCGCACTTTTATTTTATCCAAAAATGGAAAGGAAAAAGAGCGAACAAAACCTAAGAGTTCTAAAACAAGAACAAAAACAGAGATCTGGGTAAGGGGGTTGGTTATGCAATGGTAAGGTGTTAGCATCCAAAACGTCTATAGTAAACTATAGGAGCCCTTTGAAATATTTACGCTTTTTGGTTTGAAAAAGGTTTGTTTGAAAGAAGATTGGGGAGATGAGAAGAGAATTATTTTTTAGATTTTTGTGTTTTGAGAGACTTATCGCCCCATGCCTACGTACCCACAAAGTGCAATATAGGATCAAAACCTCGTAGTTCATGGTACAAATAACAAAGATTGGTTGGTTATGATTGATTTTTAAATATAAAGACAAATCGTCATTTTAAGGAGAAAACTACGACTAGTCACCCACAAGTATAAGACAACATTTGCATCACCTAAAGATGAAGGATTTTGCTTGGATTATCAACAAGTCTATCACTCAATATCTAAGTGGAAAATGTCAACATCTTAATACTATTGAGAATAGGAGAATTATATATCAACTATGAGAATGACTTATGTCTAAAGTTTATGAAAAGTTTTAAAATGAAAAGTGCACAAAGGCACAAAAAGTTTGAATGAGGTAAACTGTTTTTTTATATCTTTTTGAAATTGGTCAAAATATGATCAACATTGATTGACACTTATTAAAGAAAAACAAAGTCTGAAAATCACTTGATAAAACTCAAGGTTTTATTGTGAAAGCGGTTTTAAGTTTGAAAGCAAGAAAGTTTTTGAAAATGGGAGAAGATTTTAAAAATTTAAGAAGGGGAGAAGAAGATGAAGTGACAATCCTAGAAAGCAAAATAAAAGCTAGAGATAAGAAGGATCTAACCAACTTGTAGCACACTCCATAGCAAGCCAAATAAGAATTCCATCCATCTTGAAGCATAAGCCAATAAGCAAGCCAAATAAAGGCAAAGATCCATAATACTCCAAGCATAGGAAAATAGTCCTAATTCTAAGTCCAAGAGTACTAGAATAGTCCAAGAAGTCCAAGGTCTAAGAATATTTCAAAAGCATAACCACAAAGTTAAGAGCACCAAGTTTTTTAGAGGTTTAATCCTTTATTAGTATTTTAAACAAGATATGGTTCAAGTGGACAAAAGGAAAAGAGAGGAAACATAAACATGTGTTCAACAGGCAAAGGAAAAATATTGGAAGCATAAATCGTAATACGATATGAGATGATAATAATGAAGCATAAAGATAAAAGAGAGATAGGGAGCAAGAAGAAAACATAAACAAAATTACTACAATGATATCGTTAGTGAGTTAGTGGTTAGTCATTATAACAAATTATCAACGATGGTTAACTCATGCACTTAAGCCAAAGTTGATGAAGACTCGTTAGCGAATTGATAAAATCAAAGCCTCTTAACAACAAGTTTCATAGGTGATGGACCTAAGACAAATAATCAACCATACTTGGAATTTCAAACATAGGTTTAAGCCACAAATGATCACTTTCCGATTACGGGAAAATTTAGCGCTATGTTAAGCAATCGTTATCGGGTTTATATAGAAACCACGACTATCTAAGGCTGGTCAATAACAATGTTAGTGCTAATTCCTGCTAGAGAAGTGATATGTATACCACTCTCCGAAAGCAATACCGCACGAAAAGAAAATAGGTAACGATCTCATCTTCATCAAGAACCTGAAATAAGTTCAAACGATATCGAAGATTTTCATTGATCGAAAGAAAAAAGAGAAGAGGAGAGGGAATGCCAAATTGAATTATAAGTTCAATATCATTCCATATTTAAGTTCACCCATTCATCTTGGTGGATTAAAGTACTAAACATATCATTAACTCAAAGCACCTAAAATGAATTGAACAATTCACTTTAAAGATAGATTTGAAATAGTGAATGTTTATCCAATTTCATCTACACCCTAAGTCCAACGAATTTAAAGAGGAAAAAGACCTTTAAAAGTGTATTTCAAAGAAAAAAATCAAAAGGAAATGGGAGAAAAAGTAGAAAGAACCAAAGCAGTCCCAAAACAGATTGCCCAAAGCTAGTAATCGGTTATCACTGCCAAAACAACAGCAAAACAGAGCCAAAAAGGCAAAAAAAAACAATGGGTAACCGATTACTCAAAGCTGGTAATCGGTTACCACTGCCAAAACAATAGCAAAACAGAGCAACAAAGGCAAACAAATATTGGGTAACCGGTTACCCAAATCAGGTAATCGGTTACCACTGCCAAAACAGCAGCAAAACAACCTGAAAATATGCAGAAACTTGATCAACCATTTCTTCAATCACCTCATGATCAAGGATGCAATTGAGCACAAAAATTCAAGTAAAATAACAGCAATTAACACCAATATAACACAATTTGCAAGATCCATATATCAAGCAACAAGATTCAACAATAGATAATATTGTGGAAGATGTATCAAAAACAACAATGTTGGATCAAGAAATTACCACTCCAAATCTGGAAATTCTTCAAATCGAATATGTAAACCACACTTCAAAGCCTTGATCTACTAAAATTGATGATGAAAAAGTGAATGGATGAAGGTTAGCTCAGAGATTAGTAAGTTCTAATGATGAACTTATAAACTTTCAAAGGAAGAAAGAGTTTTGGTTAATTTGGTAGTCGTAGAAAATTGAGAGTCAGCAAAGAATTTAACAAGGTGAATTTGGATATCAAAAGCTTATGAAATGAGAGAAATGAGGCCTCTACTTATAGGAATTAGGCTTGGGAAGTTTGGCTGATTGGAGTTTGGTTTGAAATCAAAATTAGGCTTGGAATTTAAATTTGGAGGGAAATTAATGATCAAGTGGTGATTAGTGAAGGTGTATGGTGGAAATTAATTATGATGAGGTATGGGAATTAAAATGAAGTGACCTAGAATATTCTCATGTTGCAATATTTGAATTTGGTGCCAAAAATGCAGCGGAATTTGAATTTGCCCAATTTTCACAAAATTCGCACAGGGTAATCGGTTACCCAATATTGGTAACCGATTACCACAGACAAAAATGGTGAAAAATGGCCTTTATGATGTGTTGTCTTGGCTCTGGCTCTATTATTTTGATTGTCAAAGAAGGCATGGAAATAAACACATGAATCTTAGAGTCTCTTGAATAAAAGTCAATCAAATCTTGGGAGACTCTTGATTAGATGATTTTGGAATGGTTGCAGATCAACTTCGACTTTGTTCAGATGAAATTCATTCGAGATAAGGGACTGATATTTGATATCTTTGCTCCAAAATCTTCCTGAAGAAGTTAGTAAAGGAAAAAAAACATTTTTTGGATTTTAATCAATGGTTAGTAAACATAAACATAAACAAATATCAAACAAACAAGAAATAAGGGTTCTGGTGATCGCTCAAGAATAAACCTACAGAGAAAGGCAAAAGAGAACCAAAGCTTGTGATCTTGTTTGTAGGATGAGATGCAAATGACATGTGGGATCTTAGGGGTAAAAATTAGGGTATTACAGCTACTCCTATTTAAATTTCTTCTATCCGGAGATATAAAGACTGACATCTTTGTTTCGACCAGATAGAAGAGACTTAAATATAACAAATAAACTCAATTTTTGGTCTTAAAAGGCCACAAAATGATATGATTATGCTAATGGTATGGTAAGCAAACACAAGACTTCTATGGGGAGAAAATTCCACAGAAGACAAACAAACGCTGGGGAGCAAAAGAAGAAAAGATACTCCACAGGAGAAAACAAAAGAGCAAGATCCTATTCCGACAAAGGAAAAGAAACGACTCAACAGAGGAAGGGATACCAACAACCGGTTGCTGGGCGAAGATACTCAAACTGAAGAGAAGAGGTAAAATACTTTCTACTGGTTACTGAGTAGAAAATAAGTGCAATAAACCAAAGGAAAGATTACCGACTACCTGTCACTGGGTATAAAATAATGATAACCAATCCAAAAATGGGGGAGACAAATGCTACCTACTACCCGTCACTGGGTAGAAAATAAAGGCAACAAACTCGAGAGGAAGGATTGACTTTTATCGATCACTAGGTAAAAACAAAGGATAACCAACCAAAAGGGGTGAGAAATTTACCTGTTACCTGTCACTCGGTAAAACATAAAGGAAATATACTCAAAAGGTGAAGAAACATTATCGGCTACCCGTCACTAGGTAGAAAATAAAGGTAATGAACTTACAAGGAATACCTGCTACCAGTCAATGGGTAGGGTATTACAAATGTCGAATACCTGTCACTGGGTAGGACAGTCTCGACTACCTGTCACTGGGTAGGAGAAGGAAATAAAGGTCAACTACCTATCACTAGGTAGGACAAACATACTCGACTACCTGTCATTGGGTTGGAGAAGAAAATAAAGATCAACTACCTGTCACTAGGTAGGACAAACATACTCGACTACTTGTCACTGGGTAGGAGAAAGAGGTACATTATCAACTACCAGTCACTGGGCAACTCAAATCACACAACAAACTTCTCAAATAAATAAACAACCATTTGTTGGGGATGAAATATCAATAACTCTATCGGAAATCTTCGAAAGAGATACATGCAGGTTAAATTATACAACATATTTCTCGAATAAAGAGACAACCATCTGTCTGGGATTTTACAACAAACTTCTCATCGAGAATTCTTCCACAGAGATGTCATTTAATGGAAAAGATGGTCGAATAAGGATCCAATATTTCACAATAAACTTCTCTGCTGAGAATGAACTATAGAACTGCCATTTATTGCGAAGATACAAATAAATTCCTGAAGATTACACAAGTTGCTCAAATAAAGAGGCTACAACTTGTTACCGGGTAACGTTAGCCTTGCTGGGGACAAACAAACTGCTTAAATAAAGAAACTGCCACATGAGGTCTCATAAGCAATTACCAAGAGAGTGTTATCAAAACACTGCTGGAAAATTCAAATCTTCATATTCTAATGGGGATTCATAACAGACTTCTGCCGAGGTCCTAAAAAGAAAATGCCTTATGCCGAGGTCAAATGGAAATCTTCTGCCGAGATTTTCCAGGAAATGAAACGAAACATCTTCTGTCGAAGTTTTCTGTAATCATTTTTTGAAATTACCCGAGAAATCTACTGCCGAGATTCTTGGAAAGAAAATACCTTCTGTCGAGGTCAACTGGAAATCTTCTGCTGAGATTTTCCAGGAAATGAAAGGAAACACATTCTTTCAAAGTTTTATGTAATCCTTATTTTTGTAATTATCCGAGAAATCTATTGTTGAGATTCTTGGAAAGAGAATACCTTCTGTCGAGGTTTGTTGAAAATTCTATTACGAAAATTCACCAGAGAATTTACTGCCGAGATTAACCAAAGAATCTGAAATAGAGCCAACTTCTATCGAGGTTTGCTGGAGATAAAAACCAATTGATGGGATAAATTGACAGAGTCGTAACAAGCTTCTCAAATAAAGAGATGTCACTTAAAGTCACGCAATAGATTCCAAGAGAGTGTTGCAAAAACACTGCTCCAGAAACAAAGTCTTCATCTTCTGATGGTTATCACAAACATATCATCTATTGGGGAATAAAAAATCCCCAAGGATGTAAAATAAATGCACTCCCTATCTTCTAGGTTGCATAGCCTAGAGAGCTTCAAGTAGTCACGGGGACTAAAGTTCAATCCAAGAACAAACTGGAGAGAAACTGTCAAACAAGACTCGTCCCAAGGAGGAAATATCTCAACTGGGGAAAATTCTATCTAGATAATGAGCTAGAAAGGAAAACTGAAACAAAATCTTCCACGAGAATCAAACTCAGTGGGGAATTAGAAAGGATAAATTTTTTCTGCTTAAGGTCGACACTCTATTGGAGAGAGGACACACACACTCCGCGGGGATAACAACACCAGAGAATGGGGAAGCACTAACAAAAATGCAAAATGCACAATGCAACAAAAACATGTTATGCTTAATAGAGTGAACGTGCATGTAATGTATATGAGTATGAATATGCTGACAAAACAGACAAAGAGGATAAACAGAGGGTGAACAAAACATCACAACACCACCAAAATACTCGGCTAATCTCATCAAGCTGGAGACATCATTAGAGATCCTGCTAGGGATTTAATTGAAGAAATATTGCAAGAGATAAATGAAAGCCATCAAAGGAAAATAAATCATACTACAAGGCTCAAATCTCATTGAGGAGATGGAGATAATGCTTGGGGAGAAAACCCAAAGATCAATCTTCAAACATCAATAATCCAACAAGAGGGAACAACAATATGCACTCCGCTTCGAGGAAAATATTTGTTGGAGAAAACATAGCAACACAAATCTTCCAACTCTGCATGGGGATAAGAAAAATCTATATGAAATCTGCTTCAAAGGGATGAAGAGATCTGCTGCGAAATATAATGGATTTGCTGGAGGATTGTAATCATGTAAACAACTACACAACTTCACTAGGGAATACCACAACTCTTTTGGGGATATCAGAAAAAAGCTTTCTGAAGATTATGCAACTCTAAGAGAAACATCTTGGACTTGCCGGGGAAAATAAGAAGTTAACATCATAACAAAAATTCAAGTTGTGGGGGATTTTAAATCAATACCAAACATAAGGTGAGAGAAAAACCCGAAAGGTGATTGCGATATCAACACTTCTTAGAAGAAAGAAAATCTTCTTTGCTTAAGAAACATCCAAAGTAATAAAGCATAACCTCTACTGGGAACCAGCAATGGTAAATCTCTGTGTGGGAATTAACATCAAGGAGAGGTGGCCTTCAAACTGCTCAACTTCCTAACCATAACCTGACTGTATGAAGGAAACATGCTCAGTTGGAGAAGATTTGAATCAAGACTTAGCTGGGAAAACCGAATAACACTCGTCTGGTTATCCATAGGAACAAAACTCCGCTAAGGTAATATCAGAAAACTCTACTGGAAAAACCTCAACACAACTCTATTGAGTATCTGTCAATAAATTTTGTCAGATGAGCAAGAAAGAACCCTGTTGAGGAAAACATCAACACACTTTACTGAGGGAGAACATCAACAATGAAAAACTTAACTTGGGAGAATGTCAAGTATATAAGGACTTGAGATTATCTTCCTCGGTATCTTCAAACTCTAAGAGATTCTTCGAATCTCGACTTAACTACCCCAGATTGACTGTACTTGACACATTCATTGATCAATGGATTATTCAAGCTTTGCCCCTGTGAAAGAGTCAACTGGGAAAACAGACTTGCTCATTCTTAACAAAATCTTCAGGCAACATTCCCCTAGATATGGTCATTCTATGAAATGATTTATCAATTACTCATCATAGTTTCAGGCTTCAAAAGATTAAACTCATCACTAATGTTCATATGTAAGCTTCTATGATGTCAACAAATGTATGCAAGCAGAAAATGTTAATTCTGAGAATGATAATTCTAATGCAATTACATATTTTATTCTTGAAGTTTTTACTGAAAAGATGTCGCAAAACCTTGTGAACGAATCACTAGTTAAGATGTGACATTGATTTTTGAATGCACATGCAATACCAACAAAGATCTTTTAGCACAACTCATGGGAGTCAGGAATGTTATCTCGTTAAAGTATGGTTTCAAAATAAACACTGCTTCAATTAGGTCTTTTGAGGGTTATAATGTGGTCTGGTTCACGATTTTCAGAAAAAAGGATTTTTTAGGATCAAAGTTTATCTATACCCACCCATTCTCCGTGATGTTCTTCAATCCTACATTCAACAAATTTGACACAAATGTTCATCTCTCAAAAGGATTTTATGATGGTTGATGAACCAATGAAACTTATGGTTTGAAGTTTTTAGAGGAATGACAGTCACCCTTTTATCTTTTTGGTGTTGTAGCCACATAGATTTGTTCAGGATTTTTGTTTGTAATCCTTTCTTTTCACTTTTCACTTTTTTGCCTTTCCCTAATTTTTTCCTGGACCGATCCTTTCCAATTTTTAATGTCCAGTAGGATGCCCTAATTTTTTCCTAAGTCACTTGTTTTCAAGTTTTATGACTTAGCGGGCTTTTTATTTTTCTTTTGATTTTTTTGAACAAATCATGTGACATTGGCTTGTTTGACTTGTTAAAAGGGTTGTGACTGTGTCTTTCCTTTGGAATGAGGGATAATCATTGTGGTTGGTCCTTAGATGCACATTCCTTTTGGAAATTTGAGCGCTTGATCAAATTAACTGAAGACTACCCTGCCCTAGGTTAAATGTAAGGTTTTTTTTCATTTAGAAAGGAAACTCCTACTTCAAGGGTCAAAGGGGTTAACAATGGATTATCTTACTTATATCTCCGGTGTTTGAGAATTTGAAACAATGCCTTACATCATTAACAGGGTCTTATTCAAAAGCATATAACCAGATATTTTACGTTTTCACCTCATCATCCTCCCTCCAAGAGTTTAAATAAGAAGTTGGTATTTCAGATGCAGGAAAAACAATTTATGAGCGAATGCGAATGGATTACTTCAAGACAAACATACTCATTACATTATGATTAATATTCAAAATAAAATAAGTTTCTACAAGCAAACAAATCATTAACAATCATAAAATATTACAAATAAAATTCTAGTAATAAACTAATGATCTGAGGAGACTATCTCAATCTGAGCTTTGAAAGAACATCCTATACTTTCTTTGGAGACACAGAAGCAAATGCACGACTGCTACGAGTCACTCCACTAACATCAGCAATATGAATTTCCTCGAGTTTTATATTTATCAACATAAAGGCGTTCCATTCACAAACGGGCTTCCTCCCTTGAAGGTCAACATCTCATCATCGATCATCTCTTGAACCTTTTCCTGGAAAACCTTGCACTCCTCAATCGGATGCCCCATTACTCCATCATGAAACTCACAAATGGTATTTGGATTGTACCAGTGAGGACGAGATTTCATGACTATGGTCTTTCTAGGTGTCATTACCGAGTTTCGAGCAAAATAAGACCACAATTGACTGTAAGTCATCGGGATTGGATCAAACTGGCGAGACTCTCCTTTTAGATTATTCAGAGGTCTATGCTGATTCTGGAATTGTTTTTGATATTGGTGATAAGGCACCAAAACTGGATTTAGTAGAATCTAAGGAGAATCCTGAATTACATCAACTTCAACATTTTCTTCTACTTGGGAATCACTAACAAATTTTTCTTCAGTAGCTTGATCATTTGAACCATCTTGGACTCTTCCACTTTTGAATGTGTTCTTGATGTTTACTCCGACTTCCATAATTTTGGAGAACTCTAGAGGCACAACGCCTACCATCCAAACATAATAAGAGTCTAACAACGTTCTTAGAAACATTTTGGCCAGTTCCTTCTCTAAGAGTGTTGGATGAACTTGGGATGCCAATTCTTTCCACCGTTGTGCATACTCTCTGAAGGATTCACTATCTTTCTGACTCATACACATTAATTGATCGTTGTATGGGGACATGTCCAAATTGTAATTGTACTATTTCACAAAAGTGTCAGCTAGGTCTTCCCAAGACTGAATATGGTTCCTTTCTAGCTTCATATACCACATCAAGGACCCCCCATATAAACTTTATTGAAAGTAGTGAATCATCAGCTTATCATTTTCGACATGAGTGGTCATCTTCCGACAGAACATCATCAAATGGTGCCTTGGACAGCTAATACCCTTGTATCTTTCAAAGACATGAATTTTGAACTTTGAGGGAATAACCACACCCGGAACCAGACACAAGTCATGAGCCTTAAGACCAGATGCATTGCATACTTTCATCATCTTCAATTGTTCCTTGAGATCACGAACTCCTTCTTCGATTTCCACAACTCTATGATCATCCATCTTTATCACATATTGGATATTCTGAGGATTTGGCATATACCTCAGAAATTGGGAATCTCTTTCATCGACTTGAATGTCTAGATTATTTTGCATAGGTTGAGATTGAGTAGGAACATCCACTTGTAGAACATTGTCGTCCGGAGGAAAACCGTACATTGGATTGGTCATCACTATAAAGCCTGACATGTGATCCACATTCTTTGTTCTCTCCATTGTCCTTCACTAACCACTTCAACATCAGTCCTCAAAATAAACAAGAGTTTCCCAAACGGAATTTGAAATCCATAAGACTATATACCAAAGATCCAAGCTCTCTCAACTCTTCTAAGTCAAGACTCGTGAAAGTGTACTTCTTAGTGTTACTTCTTTCAATATCTATGATTCTAAAAAAAGAATTTGCGATATTTGCAAAAAGAAATCTCTGAGTTCCTTGAAAACTGAGAAAAAAAGCTCATGAATGCATGAGTGCAAGATGCAACACCCTCAAACAAGACACACAAAGCACACAGGTTCAAAGGTTCGGCACGAACATGGATCCAAAGGTAAGAACCAACCCACAATGGTATATACTAAGGTTATATCATCACATATAGAATAAGGTTCTATGAAAGTTCCCAGAGTCATAATTATATCTTTTGGATATTATCGACTTAAACGACTACTCTTCGGCCAACAATATTCTCAAGAGAAACTCGTCTGAGTGTGGTATCGTGTAACAACTAATTCAAGTCTACACCTGAATAGTAACCGCACCACGTTCTAATAAGGCCAAGATGGGTTAAAGAGTTCTAAGGTCCTCAGCTTCTCAGGCTTCCAGGTCAGAAAAAGTAATGTCAATTACGACTACTCATAAGACATCAGTAATTCCAAAGGGGCCTCTAATGAGCGGGGATCTCAAGTCAGCTTAGTAAGGACTACTCCACGTAAGCCAACAAGACTATACCATCCTCCTATCATAAGTGCACTCAAGTCCGGGTATAGGACTTATCTCACCATACAGATCACCAGGCACCAAATAGAACAAACAATAACAAACAAATCAAGCAAAAAGCGATAAATAAATCAAAGTAGGTGAAACCCACTAGGAACGGAATTCATCCCCAGCAGAGTCGCCACTTTTTTGTAGCAGGGAAATTTGTGAGTGTAAGATATTGATAAACTTAACTCAAATAATACAAGAGTCGCCACTGCACTTTTATTTTATCCAAAAAAGGAAAGGAAAAAGAGCGAACAAAACCTAAGAGTTCGAAAACAAGAACAAAAATAGAGATCTAGATAAGGGGGTTAGTTACGCAATAGGAAGGTGTTAGCACCCAAAACGTTTGTAGTACTCTATATGAGCCCTTTGAAATATTTACGCTTTTTGGTTTGAAAAATATTTGTTTGAAAGAAGATTGGGGAGATGAGAAGGGAATTATATTTTAGATTTTTGTGTTTGGAGAGACTTATCGCCTCATGCCTACGTACCCACAAAGTGTAATATAGGATCAAAACCTCATAGTTTGTGGTATAAATAACAAAGATTAGTTAGTTTTGATTGATTTTTAAATGTAAAAACAAGTCGTCATTTTAAGGAGAAAACTACGACTAGTCACCCACAAGTATAAGACAACATTTGCATCACCTAAAGATGGAGGATTTTGCTTGGATTACCAAAACGTCTATCACTCAACATCTAAGTGGAAAATATTAACATCTTAGTATTATGGAGAATAGGAGAATTATATTTCAACTATAAGAATGACTCATGTCTAAACTTTATGAAAAGTTTTAAAATGAAAAATGCACAAAGGCACAAAAAGTTTGAATGAGATAAAGTGTTTTTTATATCTTTTTGAAATTGGTTAAAATATGATTAACATTGACTGACATTTGTTAAAGAAAAACAAAGTTTGAAAATCACTTGGCAAAAGTCAAGGTTTTATTGTGAAAGCGGTTTTAAGTTTGAAAGCAAGAAAGTTTTTGAAAAAGGGAGGAGATTTTAAAATTTTAAGAAGGGGAGAAGATGAAGTGACTACCATAGAAAGCAAAATGAAAGCTAGAGATAAGAAGGATCTAACCAACTTATAGCACACTCCATAGCAAGTCAAATTAGAACTCCATCCATCTTGAAGCATAAGCCAATAAGCAAGCCAAATAAAGGCAAAGATGCATAATACTCCAAGCATAGGGAAAGAGTCCTAATTCTAAGTCCAAGAGTCCAAGAATAGTCCAAGAAGTCCATGGTATAAGAATTGTCCAAGAGCATAACCACAAAGTTAAGAGCACCAAGTTTTTTAGAGGTTTAATCCTTTATTAGTATTTTAAACAAGATATGGTCCAAGTGTACAAAAGAAAAGAGCGGAAACATAAACATGTGTTCAACGAGGAAAGGAAAAATAATGAAAGCATAAACCGTAATATGATATGAGATGATAATAATGAAGCATAAAGATAAAAGAGAGATATATATCAAGGAAAAATAAATAAAAATTAGTACAAAGATATCGTTAGTGAGTTAGTGGTTAGTCGTTATAGCAAATGATCAACGATGGTTAACTCATGCACTTAGGCCAAAGTTGATGAATACTCATTAGATGATTGATAAAATCAAAGCCTCCTAACAACAAGTTTCATAGGTGATGGACCTAAGACAAATAATCAACCATACTTGGACTTTCAAACATGGGTTTGAGCCACGAATGATCACTTTCTGATTACGGGACAATTTAGCGCTATGTTAAGCAATCGTAATTGAGTTTACGTAGAAACCACGACTATCTGAGGCTGGTGAATAACAATATTAGTGCTAATGCATGCTAGAGAAGTGATATGTATATCACTCTCCGAAAGCAATACAACACGGAAAGAAAATAGAGAACAATCTCATCTTCATCAAGAACTTGAAATAAGTTCAAACGATATTGAAGATTTTCATCGATCAAAAGAAAAAAGAGAAGAGGAAAGGGAATGCCAATTGAATTACAAGTTCAAGAGCATTTCATCTTTAAGTTCATCCACTCATCTTGGTAGATTAAAGCACTAAACATATCATTAACTCAAAGCACCTAAATTGAATTGAGCAATTCACTTTAAAGATGGATTTGAATTAGTGAATGTTTATCCAACTTCATCTACACCCTAAGTCCAATGAATTTAAAGAGGAAAAAGACCTTTAAAAGTGTATTTCTAGGCAAAAATCAAAAGGAAATGGGAGAAGAAGAAAGAACCAAAACAGTCCCAAAACAGAGCCAAAAAGGCAAAAATAACATTGGGTAACCGATTACCCAAAGCTGGTAATCAGTTATCACTACCAAAACAACAACAAAACAGAGCCAAAAAGGCAAAAGAACACTGGGTAACTGGTTACCCAAAGCTGGTAATCGGTTACCACTGGCAAAACAACAACAAAACAGTCTGAAAATATGCAGAAATTTGATCAATCATTTCTTCAAATACCTCATGATCAAGGATGCAATTGAGCATAAAAATTCAAGTAAAATAACAGCAATCAACACCAATAGTACACAATTTTCAAGCCAAAGATCAAGCAACAAGAATCAACAATAGATCACATTGTAAAAGATGTATCAAAAACAACAACGGTGGATCAAGAAATTACCACTCCAAATCTGGAAATTCTTCAAATCAACTCCACAAACCACACTTCAAAGGCTTGATCTACTAGAATTGATGATGAAAAAGTGAATGGATGAAGGTTTAGCTCAAATATTAGTAAGTTCTAATGATGAAATTACTAACTTTTAAAGGAAGAAAGAACTTTGGTGAATTTGGTAGTTGGAGAAAGTTGAGAGTCAAGAAAGAATTTGACAAGTGGTGATTAGGCTTGGATTTAGAAAAATGAGGCCTCTATTTATAGGAATTAGGCTTGGAAAATTTGGCTGATTGGAGTTTGGTTTGGAATCAAAATTAGGCTTGGAATTTGAATTTGGAGGAAAATTAATGATCAAGTGGTGATTAGTGAAGGTGTATGGTGGGAATTAATTATGATGAGGTAAGGGAATTAAAATGAAGTGATCTAGAATATTCTCATGTTACAATATTTGAATTTGGTGCCAAAAGTGCAGCAGAATTTGAATTTGCCCAATTTTCACAAAATTCGCACAGGGTAATCGGTTACCCAATATTGGTAACCGATTACCACAGACAAAAATGGTGAAAATGGCCTTTATGATGTGTTGTCTTGGCTCTGGCTCGATTATTTTGATTGTCAAAGAAGGCATGGAAATAAACACATGAACCTTGGAGTCTCTTGAATAAAAGTCAATCAAATCTTGGGAGACTCTTGATCAGATGATTTTAAAATGGTTGCAGATCAACTTCGACTTTGTTCAGATGAAATTCATTCTAGCTGAGGGACTGGTATTTGATATCTTTGCTCCAAAATCTTCCTGAAGAAGTTAGTAAAGGAAAAACAAATATTTTTTGGATTTTAATCAATGGTTAGTAAACATAAACATA
Organism: Lathyrus sativus; assembly: GCA_963859935.3. Lineage (NCBI taxonomy): Eukaryota > Viridiplantae > Streptophyta > Magnoliopsida > Fabales > Fabaceae > Lathyrus > Lathyrus sativus. The sequence goes on along the minus strand of OZ012741.1, from coordinate 35,778,180 downwards.
AGCAAATATCAAACAAATAAGAAACAAGGTTTCCCGGTGACCGCTCAAGAATAAACCTACAGAGGAAGGCAAAAGAGAACCAAAACTTGCGATCTTGTTTGTAGGGTGAGATGCAAATGACATGTGGGATCTTAGGGGTAAAAATTAGGGTATTATACATCCTTGTTAGGATATGTAGGCCCGAGATGCAACGTCTTGGCGAGCATACTTAGTGTATATACCCATAGGTATTTACCTTAGCATATAACCATTAGCAAACAAACATTAACAAAAACACAATTGCCAAACAAGAGGCTCTTGTAGAGTACTACAGATACTTAGGGTGCTAATACCTTCCCTTAGTATAACCAACCCCCGAACCCCCCGATCTCTTAACTTCGTTGTTATGTAGCGCACTTAGGGTTTTCTTCGATCTTTACCCTTTCCTTTGGATAAATCAAAGCTCGATGGTGAATATTTAAAGATTTGCGATTCAAGTTAATTAATAACTTGATATCAGATTCTCACCGCAATAGCTAGTAAAATCATTTGAAAAATATTTTAACAAAGTATAAACTGAATTTTCAAATGCAAGATCAACAAATATATATTGAGCAATTCAATATTGCCTATGATAAGGATTTCATATACCTTGAGTGTTGATCATAGTGCTAAGAAATTTGTCCTTCTTCTTTGATAATGAGACTTGAGCTTTAAAACATTGTCTTCATCAAAACATGTTGGAAGTTTGTCTTCACAATCTCTCCCTTTTTTATGATGATAGCCATATGAGTAAAGAAGATTAATTTTGATCATAATGCTCCCTTTTTCTCTTAGATTCAAATGCTTGGATATCTCCCTCTAACTTAGACAAATCATACTTACTTTGATTCTTTCTGAAAATGTTAGATTACAAGCGTGCGTGTGCATACACACACACACACACACACACACACACACACACACACACACACACACACACACACAACACACACACACACACACACACACACACACACACACACACACACACACACACACACACACACACACACACACACACACACACACACACACACACACACACACACACACACACACACACACACACACACACACATATATATATATATATATATATATATATATATATATATATATATATATATATATATATATATATATATATATATATATATATATATATATATATATAATCTTCTCCCTTTTTGTCATTATCAAAAAGAAGGGAAAAATAAAGAAAGTAAAGAATGACCAAGCAAGATAGAAATTTAACATAAAAATACTTTGTCTTAAAATACAAAGACTTAAAACCATAACAATGACATAGTCTTTAAAACATTACAATAACATAAAATTAACATAACAATACCATAAAATTAAATTAACAATACCATAAAATTAACATAACTTAAACATAATAAAATAACAAATAGTAGACAAGTTAATCTTGGTGCATAAATTCTTGGTCAAGGTCATCTTGGGAGTTGGCTTGGTCAAAGTTGTTGTTTTAGCCAAAGTATCTGAGCACAGCAACTATCGGCGGCGATATATTCTGCTTCTGTACTGCTGAGAGCCATACTTGCTTGCTTTTTACATAGGGAATTTACAAAAATATGACAAGTTCCACTTGCGCTTTTTCTATCCGTCTTACATCCTACATAATCGCATCTAAGAAATCAACAAGACTACATACACTACCTTTATGGTACCATAAGCTGACATTGGATGTCCATTTAAGATACTTCATTATTCTCTTCACAAAATTGAGATGAGATTCCTTTGGACAAGCTTGAAATCATGCACATAAACATACATTAAACATAATATCAGGCCGACTAGCCATTAGATATAATAAAGAACCAATCATACCTCGATATTTCATGATATCAATTGGAATTCAGGATTCATTGTGATCAAGATATGTGTCAGATCTCATTGGAGTTGCTATATATTTGCAAGTATCCATGTCAAATATTTTGAAAAGCTCTTTGTAATACTTAGATTGATTGATGAATATTTCATTCTTTGTTTGTTTAATTATCAACCCAAGGAAGTAGTTTAACTTACCCATCACTGACATTTCAAATTCTCCTTGCATGATTGATAAGAATTATTCACATAAAGATTCATTTGTGGATCCAAATATGATGTCATCTACATAAATTTGCACTAAGATAGTATGATGGTTAATTCTTTTGATAAAAAGAGTAGTATCAAATTTACCTTTTTCGAACTCATGCTCGCAAATAAAATGATTTAACATATCATACCAGGCTCTTGGTGCTTGCTTCAATCCATACAAGACATTTTTGAGTTTGTACGCATGATCAGGATGTTTGAAGTCTTCAAATCCTAGATGTTGACTTACATAAAGTTGTTCAAGTATGTAGCCATTTAGGAATGCACTTTTGATGTCCATTTGGTACAACTGAAAATTCAAAGAACAATCATATGCTAATAATAATCTAATTTTTTATAATTTAGAAACAAGAGCAAATGTTTTCTCAAAATCTATACCTTCCTCTTGATTATAGCTTTGGGCTGCTAACCCTGCCTTGTTCCTTATAATGATACCATTTTCATCTAGCTTATTTTTGAAAATATATTTAGTGCCAATGATATGTTTACCCTTTTGTCTAGGAACTAAATCCCAAACATGATTTCTTTCAAATTGGTTTATTTCATCTTGCATAGCTAGAATCCATTGGTCATCATCTAAGGCATCTTTGAATTTAGAAGGTTTAATTTGAGAAACAAAATCCATATTAAGATAAGCATCTTTAAGATTTAAGCGAGTAGATACTCCCTGATTTATGTCTCCAATGATTTTGTCAATAAGATGATCTCTATGTATTCTCCATTCTTGAGGAAGATCCTTTTGATTTCTCTCTCATTAGATAGATTCCTCTTTATGTTCCGTTTGATCATCATTGTTAACTTTGGTAGCATCTTCCATAGGAACTTCTAAAATTCCATCATCAACATTATCACAAATAACTATATCCTCCTTAGAGGTGTTAGATTCATCAAAAGATACATGCATGGATTTTTCAATATTTAAATTTCTTTTATTGTAAATTCTATATGCTTTACTAGTAAGAGAGTAACCAAGAAATATACCTTCGTCAGACTTCTCGTCAAACTTACCGAGATTATCTTTGTCATTGTTGAGGATAAAACACTTGTATCCAAAGATATGAAAGTGAGCAATGTTTGGATTTCTTCCTTTGAAGAGTTGATATGGAGTCTTTTTCAAAATTGATCTTATAATAACCCGATTACTTACATAACATTTCGTGCTTACCAAATCCGTCCAAAAGTATTTTGGTAGATTTGAATCACTAAGCACTTTCCTTGCAAGTTCAACTAGAGACCGATTCTTACTTTTCGCCACTCCATTTTGTTGTAGAGTCCTTGGTGATGAAAAATTGTGAAATATCCCATGCTCTCTACAAAACTCTTAAAAAGGAGCATTTTGGAAATCTCCACCATAATCGCTTCTTATGAGGTAATTTTTAGTGATTTTTCATTTTGTATTTGCTTCGCATACTTCTTTAATGCCTCGAATGCATCATTTTTATGCACTAAAAAGAGTGTCCAACAAAATCTATAAAAATAATCAGCAATAACTAAAGCATATACATTATCTCTGAAGCTTCTTGTTCTTGATGGATCAAACAAGTCCATATGCAATAATTGTAGTGGCCTTGAAGTAGACACCAAACTCTTAAGTTTGAAAGTTGATTTGATTTATTTCCCTTTTTGATAAGCATTACATAATTTATCTTTGGCAAAATTTATCTTTGCTAAACCAATGACAAGATCATGCTTGACTAGTTTGCTTAAGTGTTCCATATGAATATGGGTAACTCTTTTATGCCATATCCATGAGTCACTGTTTTTTACCATGAGACATTTTACTTTCAAAGATAAATCATCTAAATAAATCATGACAATATTATTAAATCTTTTACCTTTGAGTTTTACCTCATGAGTGGCTTCATCTTCAATCAAGTATTCATCCTTGATGAACTTGATCTTGAAGCATTTGTCATAAATTTAGCTCATACTTAGAAGATTGTGCTTAAGTCCTTCAACATAAAGAATAACTTCAATGGGTGAGAAAGGTGGTGCTTCAACTTTGCATGTGCCAAGAATAATTCCTTTGTTATTGTCTTCATAAGTGACATATTCATTGGCCTTAAGCACTAGATTTTAAAATTTAATTATATCTCTCGTCATATGCTTAGAACAAACACTATTGAGATACCATAGATTTTTAGTGATTTTCAAGCACACATGCAAAACAAATTAGGTTTTGTTAGGTACCCAAATTGCCTTAGGTCCTTCATAATTAGTTCTTTTCTTGACCCACACATAATGGCCACTTGCCACACTAAACTTCCTTACATAGCAGGCATTAGGTGTGTTATCAATTATATTATAATAGAAACAAGTAGGAACAAAATTACTTCTATATATAGGAACACAAGATTTCTTATTAACAAATCTTTTCCTTTTAAGATAGTGATGAACATTGTTTGCTTTATTCATTTTCTCTTTAGTGAATTGATCACTAGCCTTAACAAAGATAGTTTTACTAGAACTTAGTTTATTAAATTTAGAATAACCAAGTCCACTTTTATCATTAGAATATCTTTGTTGACTAAGGACTCCTTCCAATCCAATTTGTCCTTTTTCATATCTTTCAAGAACTCTTTTCAATTGGACAATTTGGAAAGAAAGTGACTCACACTCTTTGCATGTAAAATTCTATTTTTGTTTTTCAACATAGTTTTGTTTTTCAAATTCAAAATCTTTTTTCATGGTATTAATCTTTTCTTTAAGAGATAAGATTTGTTTCTTTTATTTTAACACCGTTTTGTATAGAATTTTGTATTCATTGAGTAGTTTATCTATAACACCTTGTGCATCATTATCATAAAGGGAAAAATCATTACTAACCTCTTCATCTTCATCATCAGAATGGAGTGATGCCATCAAAGTAGGATTTACATATTCTTCACCTTCCGAGTCAGATGATGAACTTATTTCATTGTCTTCCCATGCAATGTAGGCCTTTTTGGATTTTGTCTCTTTTATACTTTTGAAGTTGTACTTCTTGGTGAGTTTAGGACAATCCATCTTTACATGTCCTTGCTTTCCATATTCATAACAAGTGACATTTTATGTTAAAGTGGAAGCATCCTTTTTCCTGAAAAATTTCTTTCTTTTTGCATATTTCAAATATTTTCATTATTGCTAAAAAAAACTTACCAAGCCTTTTCACAAGAAGCATAAAATTTTCAACTGCTTCTGGAGCATCATCTTCTTATTTTTCTTGTGTGTCAACTTTCAAAGCAGTGCCTTTGGATTTCTTCTCTTGATTATCTTACTTTTCTAATCTTCCAAGTTCAAGTTCATGCACTTGAAGGTTTTTGAACAAGGATGCGGATGTCGTGGTAGAAAGACTTTTCTTTTCCGATATTGTCGTCACCTTTAGTTGACATTCCCTAGTTAAAGACCTAAGCACTCTAAGATTAATATCGTCATTAGTAAAATTCTTACCGAGAGCAATCAAGTGATTGGTCAAGTGTACAAATCTCTTTTGAAAAGCGATGATTAATTCTCTAAGATGTATTCTAAATAACTCATAGTTTTGACTCAAATATTCAATTTAGATCTCTTTACTTCAGCTGTTCCTTCACGAGTTTCTACCAATGTATCTCATATTTTATTTGTTGTTGTACATTGAGAGACACGAAAGAATTCGTCCATGCTAAGTGCACTTTAAAGTATGTGGGTTGCTTTATTATTGTAAATGACTTTTTTTCTTATCATCTTCATCCCATGAACTTTTAATCTTTGGTGTTCCAACTCTGTTGATAAGACTTGTAGGAATAAATGGTCCCATATTTCTTCTCCTTGTTCTTCCAAGTGAGCCTTCATGAGAAATCCAAAAATCAAAATTTTCACCAGAAAATAATGGAGGTTTATTGGTGCTGCCACCATCTATAATAACTGGATTTACGGAAGCCATTGTGGATCTTTTAGGAATATGTTACCTAATATGCTCTGATGCCAATTGTAAATGTAGAGTGCATCCAATAGAGGGTGAGTTAGATATCTAAAAAAATTATCTGGTTTTTGGATTGGAGTATCATTCCTTTCTTGATGAGTTAAGTGATAAAAGCAGTAAATGCGAAAAATAAAGAACACCGACAATATATTCTGGTAATCCCTCATAATTCGAGAGTACTCCAGTCCTCTTACGTAATAAGAGATTTCAATAATATTAGAACTTGTGTACAAGCCTAATCTAGACTTCTATACTCAGGGTTCTAAGCCTAATTCAGATTTTCCTCCACATGGAGAGTCTTCTCCTCAAGAGAATCAAAAGTAACTTTATACTGCTTCTATGCATCCTCGGGAAAGCTTTTTAGCTCAGTCACACGAGCTCCCAAAATAAAAGAAATATTGTGTATGTCTACAACCTTTTTCAAAGAGCCGGTGGCTTTAACTTCCTCTTGCAACATAAAAAGTTCTTTATGGAGATTAGTGCACTTTAGTTCCATAACATCGACCTCCCTTTCCAAGTATCCATTTCCTGGGAAGGGTTACCCGAGGCCACGACATCCCCATGTCCAGCAGACACAAGAGAGAAAATGGTACCAATTTTAACATGTTATGAGCAAGTTGAGAAGCCAAATCCAACTTATTCCCCTCTAGGAGATTTTGGATGAAAGATAAATCAAAAGTTGAAACAATAGTAGCAGCCTCCTAAGAATAAGTTACTTACTCACACAAGGGAAGAACTCTCCAAGCATCTTTCAAAACTTCCACAATAATTTAAGCAGATGCAGGAGACACCTAGCAAACCTCAACAAATCGCTTTTTGTAAACTTTGCACATGTGATTATCCTACTGTATTTTTTCCTCAACTAATGACGAAGTAAATTATACGGGGAATTAGTAGTAAAGGCAAGCAGCGTATCAAGGTAGCCAGGGCTATCAACAAGGAAACAACACGAGTTATGGTCAAAGTTGGAGGAAAGATACAGGGTCGTCGAATAGGCAGAATCCTTATTAGAATTTTACACAGCCAGATAGAACTTTAATTTTGGAAGACACCTTGAATCAATTTTTGCAAATGTCAACGACAAATCAGAAAAATACTGATGCTTCGATCAAGAATATTGAAACGCAAGTTGGGTAGATTATTAAGCAATTGGTTGGTCAAGAAGGAGGGACACTCACTGTCAATACTCTATGAGTGTATTCTTCCATATAGTCATGTTTTGAATGATGTCAAAACTAGGAGCAATTTAGCATTTGTTTTATATTGGATGGTATCAACCTTATTTTAGAAGTGCATTGATCATATTAGCATTAGGATGCATACATACATGTTTGAAAAATGATTGAAAATGGCTTAGGCAAGATACATGCATCAAAATTAGAGTTTTAGAGTGAAAACCACCGCATAGGTCGACAGATACGTGTTTAGGTCGACCTGAAGAAGCTTTTGCTTTAGATTAGGCCGACACCCATGTCTCAATAATGAAGCATGTAGCCACTGTCTTTAGGTCGTCTCACTTAGGTCGACCTAATACCTTAATAGGTCAACACATTACTTTTATAGGTCGACCTATAAAATAAAAATCTTGAAAAATTGTTTTCCTTTCAAGTCCTCATGCATGCACTTTGCTTCATATCGCTCATACATATAAATACTTATACATGCGTCATTTTATGACAAAGTACTAGTGTAAAACCTAAACGAAACCAAAATTACAAAGCATACTCACCATAATTAACCTCTCTTTTATGCATACACATAATCAAACAACACATAATCATTTTTTGATTGGGTGACCATCTAGATTAGGGTGATAACCTCCAATTAGGTTGGTGTAATCGAGAACATTGAGTTGAGTTCTTTGTGTGTTTCAAATAAGAAAACCAAGTTAGGGTTTTCCTTCAATATCATTGGGATTTAAAAGTTTTAGACAAGATCACGTAAATACATATTCGATCGAGTGAAGAGGCCCTGGGACAAGGTAGGATGTACCTTACAAGGGAGTAGCGTGAAACGCTGGATCATGTTCGTGAATCTTGAATTCAACAAGTGCGTGCTTGGGATTAATCCGACCAAGATCAAACTGTGAGACGGGAGGTCTTGCAAGGTAGTAACCAGAACTGGTGGATTGAAGATGCATTGTCGGTGACTTAATCAAGCTTTGATTAAGGGTTTGGAGGTGGTATAATCAACAACAAACCATGTGGTTTATATAGTTAGAGTTCTTCATCTCTTGCATATACATTGTTTGCAAAATAATGTTAATTACAACTATCTCAATTCAATTTCGAACTAAGGAAAGGCATACCCATAGTAAGGCCGATTGGGTAACTGCATAAACAATTTCTTCTCTCTCTCTCTCTCTCTCTCTCTCTCTCTCTCTCTCTCTCTCTCTCTCTCTCTCTCTCTCTCTCTCTCTCTCTTTATGTATATATTTTTGCGGCTGACAAAATTACAGTGTCACCATCATCCTTTATTCATTCCTAAGGAACAGGGAAATAATGATAAAACCTAAAAATTAAGAGTCAGAGACTAGGTTTGAGAGTCGATTAAGTAAGGGGAAGGTATTAGACACCCCTCACCTCCATTATATCAAATGGAATTTTCCTTCAATTTTAGAGTTAACGTATCCTTAAGATGTTTGCTTATCATTTATCTATGGTTGATTATTTATTTATCTATTTACAAAAATGTTTATTATTTAATATGAGAAACCCTAAAGATGTTTTTTGATTATTGTACTCGCTAGAGTTTTACAACTCTATGCATACGTACCCTCAAATTTTTTGAAGGATCAGAGTTCCTTTGATTATTGTGCTCGCTAGAGTCTTACAACTCTATGCCTACGTGCCATCAAATTATTGAAGGATTAGAGTTTTGTAGTTCATCTTAAAAAATTTGGTTGGTTGGTTGTTTTTATCCCTTGAAAAATTCTCATACATCGGGGACGGAGAAATATTCGATTTTTTTAAAAATGCCTCAATGCACAAGGACAAAAGACTTAAAATTTAAGGTGTATTAGATTGATTTTATCCCTTTTGGTTGATTGCCAAAAAAATCTCATTAATTTGATTATTGAAAGTAAACCCCATAGTGATATAATTATATAATTATTTTAATATTAAAAGTTTATAAACCCAAAGTCCATATTCCTTATCCTTGAATTTTATCTCCGATTTTGAAACTCTAAAAAAGTCATAAAATTTTATCTCATACTATCTCTAAGTTATCCTTAAGAATTAACCCTAATTTCTCAAATTGATTAATATCCCATTATTAGTTCCATTATTATTATTTATATTTATATTAAGACATTCTTAAGAATTAATCCATAATTTCAATATACCTAATTAATCCCTAACGTTAATTTAAACCCCTAATTTTATTTCATTATTTGCCTAATTATCTAATTATCCTTGTATTAACTATTTCATTATATTAATTAACTATATCCCTAATTGATAATTATTATTTTTATATTCTTTTTTATTATTTATATTAAGGGGAAATATAAAGCTAATTACTAAATAAATATAATTATGCCTAATTATTATAATAATATCAATCTTCACCCAATCATAAACACTAATTAATTATATATATCTTTTTTGTATTTTTTTATTTAAATCCTAATTCGTAACTATTTTAAACAAAATCATAACCGTAGCCCTAATATTGATCATTAATCCTAACATTTTCCTAATGAAAACCCTGATTATAATAAAATGTCTTTGTATTTTTTTATTGATTATAATAAGATAAAGTGTTAGTTAATAAAATCTTTTTTATTATTTAACTATTTTTTCCTTTTATATATTATAAAATATCGTAATAAGTAAATTATCTTAATAATTTATTTTTGTATTTTTTATATCTGATATGATACTAATTGTTCTAATTAGACGATTATCCTAATTCATTGATTACTAATTATTTTAATTAATTTTAAATGATCACTAAGTAATCTTTAATTATTTAATTATCTAAATATAATTAATCCTTAAATTATCCTAAATAGAACCTAAGATTTCTCTAATTAGATATTTAAACCCAGAGTATGAAATATAGGAACAACAAAAATGTTAAATACTTTGTTTAGAATATTTGAAACAAGAGTATTATTATTTTTTTTAGATTTTTAGTTTGAAATTGATTCAGTGAGAATTGTGTTTGAAATTGAGATGATTTAACGGGATATATTTTTTGATGAAATAATGATCAAGGTTTTAAGTAGGAATTCCAAAGTCATGGATTCACATGAATGTTTATCACACACGGCAGAAGCATGCCAGTTGACAACTCCACCAAATAAATCTATTATGGGTGAGGTCTTCGTATCAAACCACGCGGTAAAAGCTTCTCGATGACCCATACTACATGACCATTAACATTGGGTTTTAGGCAAGGGTCTCAGACTCATGTACTTCCTTGACTGTCTGTTGTGTATGTCAGTGATTGCCAGACAACAACTCCATCAAGGAAGTCTATTCTGAGTGAGATCATCGTACCGACCCACACGAGAAAAGCTTCTCAGAGGCCCTCATTACGCGACTATTAATCCTAGTTGGCCAAGGCTCAAGGTTCTACAAAGATCCTTAGAGTCATTGATTTCAATGAAAACATCGATCGCTTACGGCAAAAACTTGTCAGTCGTTAATATCCTCAACATAATCTACTCTAAGCGAGACTCTCGTATCGACTCTCTCGAGAAAAACTTCTTTGGAGCCCATACTATTCAACCTCATCCTATCTCATGTTTACACTCAATACTCGGGTAGAGAGTCTTTCCCTCAAGGTTTGCAATCAAGGTATCCACTCGATACCACAACATAAGAGAGCCACATAGCAAATAAGATATAAACACTTAAAGCAAGTAAAACGAAAAATACATAGAGTTACCATCGAATTTTATTTATTCCGAAGAAAGGAAAAATATCGATAAAACCCTCTAAAAAGTGTAGAAAATGGTCTCACAACCAAATTCGGGTTCAGAAGTCAGTTATGCAAGGGGAAGATGTTAGCACCCCTCACATCCGTTATACTCAACGGGAACCATCTAGGTTGTCTAAGCGTGAATGGGTGTCATTATCTAAAGGTTACTTACTGAAGGATAAAAAAAAGTTTTAAATTAGTGTGCTCGCCAAGATCTTGCAATCTCGTGCCTATGTATCCTCATAGTGCAATAAGGAAATCAAAGCTCTGTAGTTTGGGGTAGAAAAAAAATGTGTATTGGTTGTTTTTATTGGATGATGATGACGTTCGTGTTCTAGAAATTAAGCGTTGCTTTTATTGTGGTAGAATGGAAGTAACATGCCTTTTCTGAAAAGGTTTTAAAAGTGATGCCCTAAGGAGAAAAATGAATTTGAGATTGATTTTAGGTTTTATAAAGAAGGTTGTTTTTTATTTGAATTGCACTAAAGACTATGGGTAGAGGTGAATATTTCAAACAATCAAGCCAAGCATATTGTGTTCAAAATACTTAGAGTGAGAGCAGGAAAACTCCATTCTCACTGCTTCTCCACCACTTAAGGCTCGTGGCGCACAATTCTAATCTTATTTTAAAAGTGTGTATGAGTTTATTGAGAAAATTCTGCTTGACGTTGGATCAAGGGTTTTATTAAGAAAATACCACTTGACGTTGGATAAAGGGTTTTTATTCAGAAAATGGTGAGGTCGATCCTAGTCCCTAAGGATAGCTAGCAAGTAAAACCAAACCAAAGGAAAGCAAGAGATAAAGAAGGTACATCAAAAGGGGAGAGGGGTACATGAAAAATACAAGGGACGTGTGAAAGAAATAAAGGAGTCTTATTGTCAAGTAGCCTGAGAGAAAGTCATGTGTGTGTAAGGTGTCCTAAGCTAACTAGTGGAATTCAGAATCCAAGTCCAAGTCTCCTTTTGCTAGGGTCAAGCACACGGTCCAAGACTCCATGATGTTAAGTTTATTCAAAGGTCCATAACTTCATGATGTTAGGGTCATACAAAGTCCAATTTTCCATTTATGTCTTACAAGTCTTTTAGGTCTTTTCCATTTTATCATGTTTTTTAGTCCATTTTAACAAGATAAAGAATAAAGATCAAAGAAGAAGAAAATGACATAAAGTAAATTGCATGAAATAAAATGAATGATAATGAAGCAATAAAATTAAATTGTGAGAAAATAAAGTGCAAAGAAAGTAAAAGTTAGAAGTTATAAGTTAGTTGTTAGAGGTTAGTGATCGAATGATGGATTAATCGAATCAGGACAATCTAGCACTATGTTAAACAATCGTAAGTGGACTTGTGTAGAAGGCACACCTATCTGAGGTTGGGCAATAAGATCTATGCATAAAACACATTAGAGAATTAATAGAAATTAGTCTCTAAAAATGCGAAATGCAATCAAGAAAATTAAAGAAATAAAAATATAATCAAAAAGATGAAAAAGAATTAGTCAAAGAATGGAAAATAAATTGCAAAAATGAAAAATGATTGAAAGAGAGAAAATAATAAAAATCAAGAGATTAAGAAAAAAAAGTGCAAAAAAAATTGAAATAAAAATAAAAATTAAGTAAGAAGAAAATGAAGAAAAAAAGGGAAAACAAAAGGAAATGTGTAGAGAGCAGACTTGGGGTGCAAACAGTTGTCGCAACTGCGAAAAACAACCGGCAGGAACAAATAAAAGAGTCGCCACCGAAATTTATTTATCCTAAGGGAGAGAAAGGAAACGATCGAAGAAAACCTAAAAGAAAGGAGAAGACAAGGTCATCACAACTAAATCTTGGGTTCGGGAGTCGGTTACGCAAGGGGAAGGTATTAGCACCCCCTCATGTTCGTTGTACTCAACGAGATCCATGCTTGTTGTCTAATCAAATGGTGAGTTATCTAAAAGATACTGCTAAACAAAAACGGGAAAGGGAAAAGAAAAAGGAGACTCGATAGGACATCGCCGCCCAATGCCTACGTATTCCCCCGTGCAATGGGAAAGTTAGAGTCAATGTAGTTTAGAAAACTATGGGTGATGGGGGGAAGGTTGCTCCCCAAGACATCGTAGTCTTGTGCCTATGTATCATCATTTGGTATAAGAAATCAGAGCAAACGTAGTTCGGCTTACAAATTGTTAAATGTTTTTTATGAGCGACGTTAAGTTCCCATTCCAGCAGTTAGGGTCGATGCCTATTTGCGGTAGAACGGAAAAGTAACATACTCTTTCTGAAAATGGTTTGACAAACGATCCCAAGGGATAAAAAAGTTTGAAGTTTATTTATGAGTTTTAGAGAAGTGAATTAACTGATTTGAAATTCACATTGCACTAAAGTCTATGATACATGAGTGAATATGTTGCATATCGCCCCCAGACGGGACGTACACTAGATACTCTAGACAAGCAAGGAGAGATCCTTCACTCATCATTTCCCATATACTTAAGGCTCGTGATCATGGCACACAATGTTCATCGTATTTATTACGTGTTTTGAAGTTGTTTTGAGATGAGAAAAGAAAGACGCACATAAGGTCTAAAGGGAGACTCGGTCCAAATGTTGTCATGCAAAATGGCCCTAAGGTCGGGATGCGGAAGGAAATTTTATCCTAAAGTTAACATGCAAAAGATGGACCTAAGGTTGAGGTTAAAAGGGATTAACCCAATGTTATCATGCATGGATTAAAATCCTAATGTCTATCATACTCCAAGCTTAATAGAAAACTAAGTTGGACTAGGAGGCCTTAAGGGAGCATGCAAAGACAAGGCAAAAAACAAGAAAAACAAGGCAAAAACAGCAGCTACAACAACGCTTCTTGCACAAAACAGTAATAAAATCCAGCACATAAGCAAGACAATTTTTAATAGCACATATTTTCAGGTAGAAACGGGTGTGAAAAGTAGCAGACAAAATAGATGCACAATTAACAACATGTGAAAATCCATAACAGCAGGTGTGAAAATTGCAGACAACAAGTATACATGAACACTTAAAGCAACACCTCAAGCAAGCAACGATCATCAATGAGCTTGCATAACAAACCAAAATAAGCATCAAGATGCAAGCATATAAGACTAATCAACAATGGAATTTAATCAAGCAATCCAAGGACAAAACATGATCAGGCAATCCCAATTCAAGAAATGTATATGACAAGGTGCAGGTCGAATATGAACATGTATCAAGCAAAGTCAAGTGATAAACATGCATTAACAATTAAGCAAAAGCAAACTCCATAAGATCACATAATTGGATATGCAACAAGAATATCTCGCACTTAACATCGAATAATGAATTCAAACGATTAAGCAATTACGGAATCAGAAGCAAACATAAGAATGAGATAAATATCCAGCAAGATAAACACCACTAATCAACAATCCATAATGTGCAAATGATTATGCAACATGATCAACACATTAAGAGTTCAACACAATGATCATAAACGTTCGTCAACGGAAAACCAAAAGTCGTGTGTCGAAGAAACACAAGCATGCTATCAAGAATAATGGAAAAGGCAAAAAAAACAATTCACATAAATGCATCACATAAATCCATGAAGTTTAAGGATGAAAAGGAACTCAAAAAAGCTTGAAAATGCAAGAAAAAGGCAATATGTCCCAATGGTAATCGATTACCATATGTGGGTAATCAATTACCCACTTGAAAGATTCAAAATAATGTGAAAAAAGGGCAGGGTGATCAATTACCCATATATGGTAATCGATTACCACTGAGACAGTGGCATAAATTCAACTTCCAAAAGCACTTTTCAGTAGCAAATAACTTATTCGATCATCCAAATGAAAAAGTAATCAATTATGCACAAAAATTAGGTCATATCACAGCGAGCAAACACCAATTACATCAAACAAACAACAATATCAAAGATCAAATCAAACCAAATGGATCAAAATGCAACAAAAGTCATGGATCTACATTGTAACATGCAATATTAAGCAATACCAAAGCTAGATCTAAAAGTTACTAACCAACAAAATTGAGATTTGCTTTGGTAAGTGTTGTTAGGCTGCAATTAACAGATCCAAGCAAGAAATCCAAGGATGTATGAAGCTTTAACAAGAAAACTTGAAGATCTAAGCAAGAATGCACAAATAAGCAAAAACTCTTCCAAAAGTAATTCCAACAACTTAATTCAAGATCAAAATGAACTGTAGAACTAAAATT
Source organism: Lathyrus sativus (assembly GCA_963859935.3). Classification (NCBI taxonomy): domain Eukaryota; kingdom Viridiplantae; phylum Streptophyta; class Magnoliopsida; order Fabales; family Fabaceae; genus Lathyrus; species Lathyrus sativus. The sequence goes on along the minus strand of OZ012741.1, from coordinate 35,762,952 downwards.
GAACCAAGGATGATGATTCAATAAAGGTTTAGCTCAAGGATTCACAAATTGCAATGCACAATTTGTGAAGCTTTGGTGGAAGGTTGAAGATGAAGGTTGAGAATGAAAAAGTGAGAGAGAATTGAGAGTAAATTCTGAAAAATGAGAGTGAATGAGCGTGAATGAGTGTGGTTTGGAGTAAATTTGATTAAATAACCCTCAGGTTAGGAATTGAAATGTGGTTTGGAATATGGATTAGTGTGTGAAATGGAAATTAGGAGTGAAATTAGGATTGGAGTGTTCAAATTTAGGAGAGAAATGATGAAAATGAATCAATTCTAGATCCTTCCAATGATGCACATGTGAAATCAAGGGATGAAAATGATTGGAAACTCTACAGTGATGCAAATTCAAATATTTGGGCCAAATGCGCTTCAGGTAATCGATTACCCCATTATGGTAACCGATTACCACCTTCAAAAATTGCAACTTTGGAGCCATGTGGAGGGAAACTTGCATAATTACCCGTTGCCCTCTATTTTGATCCCCATTAAGCCTCTGAAACTTGTTTTTTGATATTGCGTCTGTGAAACACCCAAAATAAACTGTGAACTGCCTCCTGTGCTCAAAATTACCTGGTGAAGAATATAATCGGGTGCTCGATTGTTGAGCCAAAATAAATGTTGAAGCATCTAATGCTTGCTGTTATAAAAACTTACAATAAAAGGAAGCCTTGAGCCATAGAAACACCTTGATCTCATGTCTCGAGATCCAATGCCATGATATGTAAAAATCTGAAATGAACGAAACATAAGCCAGTTACGGTTAAAACGAAAGGGAAAACTTTGGGGTGCTATAACAGTAACCAGGCCCAAAAATCGTGGAAATAAGGCCAGGGGGTGTAAACCACCCATATGGTGCATATAGCAATTGGAGTAGGCTCAAAGGCCTAAGTTAAACATAAGAAATACACCTGAGAAAATCCAAATAAGCCTCACGCCTCATCAAACCGTATGCTTATCCTCTCCTTGTCTCTTTCTCGTCGCCGCATCGAAGCTCACCGCTGGTGGTGGAGTACTTCATTGTCTTTATGTTGTTCTAACCGTTTCAACTCCTTCAATTCAAATCCACTATTGTTTCATTCTAACCCCCACTTTTCATCTCAAATCGCATCTGAAATCACAAGAAGCTAGTGCTCAGAATTTGCAAATGGAAGTACCTTCGTAGATACCGTGGTGGTGGATGAGAACTAAAAAAATCTCAGGTATATCGTTTTAATCTCGCCTCTGCCTTGCTCGTCTCAAATTTGCATTTCTGAAGTTGTTATTGAATGTGTTGCACGCTTGCTATGAGATGTTGTTCTACAATGAATTTGTGATTCTGAGTAGTGTTATGATTTTGTAATTGATGTTGTGGTTATTTAGAGTTTGTATTGTTGAACATTTTTGCTTCTTCTTCTTAACTTATGTTGTTCTTTCTTTTTGAGCCTGCGTATCAATGAGTTGTTATTTTGAATTTGTTGTTGTGATTCTACGTTGTAGTGAGGAAGATGGATTGTTGTTAAAGGTGAATAAGATGAGAAATGCAATGCTTGTGGTTTGTGAGTCTGAATATTTTTGAATTTCAATCTGATGGAATGAAAACATGACCAAGCATGCGGTATGAAATTCAGCATGCTTTATAGAGTATGAGAAGGGTAGTTTAGGAATTGAATTGGAAAATTTGTTATGAATTTGCTGTGATGAAATTTTGAGCTGGTGTAATGAATTTGCTGCGTTTTGAATCCTCTTCCCTTGTATTTCAACTGCAATTGTAACTTGTATTGGGCCTTCGAATATTGTGTTATTTGCACCCTAGAATTCTTGCTTGAAAAACACTTTAATTTTGCCATTTGGTAAGTCATTGATGTATGCTTGCAAACTTCTTATTCTTGGTAGCTTGTAATCCAATTTTATTTTGAAAAATTGTGTTGTCTTGGTTCGCGCTTGAGTGATGAATCCATAAAAAATTGAAGCTTGACATTTTCTATATTTATGCCACACTTGAATTAAATATGAAAAATCACACTTGAGATCAATTCTTATCATCTTTGAATTCTTCACTATAAGTTCTGTAATTTATGGATTGGCTACATTTTGGTAAAATAACAGGCTATTAGCAAGATGTTACACCAGATGTTCTATCATCACAGTCAGACATCATGACCAGCATGATGTTGTGACATGTTTTAGGACATGTTATACCAAAAAGTTAGGGCATGACTATTTTGGTATTTTTAGTGTGATTTTTGAGTGTGTTCTAACACATGTGCGTTTTTCATGGGAGTATATTGTGGGAACTTCTGTTTTGACAAATTTTGTTAGTCTTCGTAAAAAGGATCTTGGAGACTTTTTAGGAAACTTTCTATTTAGTTCCTATTTTTGTGCAGAAGATTATGCAGAATATTTGCAGCTACTGTTTTTGATTTGTTGCTGTTTTTAAGTCTAAGTCCATGCTTCTCAAAGGCTATTTATAAGAAAGGCTTTTAACCTAGAAATGGTGTGTGTGCCGTATTTTTGTGTGAGAATTTTTTTAGGGTTTTAATGTTGTTCTTTGTGTTCCTCTCTTATTTCTTTTGACATTTGAGTAGGATTGTGTTAATTGTTTATTGTTCATTCTAAAACTTTTAAGCAATAGTGTATTATTCTTACTTGAAGCTTTTAAGCAAAACCAAGTATTGGAGTTGAAAGTGTGCTACTTCTATTTTTGGTTGTTGTTGAATTGTCATTGGGACTGTGACTGATTAGGAAGTGAGAGGGGGGTCTCATATCTATAGGGTTTCTAGGTAAAAGTTGCACAAGGTAGTGATTAGGGAAGAAGTTGTAAACGGGGGAATTTAGGTTTGAACTAATATTATCATAGTAAATTTCCTTCCTAGCTTGGTAGCCCCCAAATTTAGGTGACGTTGCACCGAACTGGGTTAACAACTACTCTGTGTTATTTAAATTCCTGCATTTTTCTTTAAATTGTTCTTGTGTTAATTCTGTTGTTACGATGTTCTAACATCATATCTGACATCTGTCCAACACGTGCCAAAATTTCAATTGGCATCAGAGCAGACACCTTGTACTAGAGACATGGAACTAGGATTTGTCAGAAGACCGCCTATTTTGGATGGCACCAACTATGATTACTAGAAGGCGCGTATGGTGACTTTTCTAAAATTTATGGATAGCAAAACCTGGAAATCATTTACCAAAGGTTGGAAACACCCTGTTGTGAAGGGCGAAGATGGGAAGGACATAACTGAATTGAAGCCAGAAGAGGACTAGTCTAAAGAAGAACATGATCTTGGAAACTCCAAAGCCTTGAATGCCTTATTCAATGGAGTTGATAACAATATTTTTAGGATGATAAATACCTGTACTGTGGCCAAAGATGCATGGGAAATCCTTAGAATCACTCATGAAGGCACATCAAAAGTAAAAATGTCAAGACTTCAACTTCTCACCACCAAATTTGAGAATCTCATAATGAAAGATGACGAATCTATTCATGATTTTCACATGAATATTCTTGATATTGCCAATACATCTAGTGCCTTGGGAAAGAAGATGTCAGAGGAGAAGTTGGTTAGAAAGATTCTTAGGTTGTTTCCTAAGAAGTTTGACATGAAGGTCACAGCGATTGAAGAAGCCCAAGACATCAGCAACATGAAAGTAAAGGAGCTTGTTAGGTCACTTCAAAATTTTAAATTGCCTATCAATGAAAGATTTGAAAAAAAGAACAAGACCATAACTTTTATCTCCAACATTAATTATGAAAAGGTTCAATGTGACATGGAGACTAATGAAGAAATTTCTAACGATATTGTGCTTCTTGGGATGCAATTCAATAAGGTGCTGAAGAGTATGGATAGGAAGTCAATACCAGATGTCAATAACATGTCATTAGACATCAGGAATAACAATGATTTTAAGAGAAAAGCAAGAACATAGGAGAAGTCCAATCAAGGAAAAGGTAGCCATTGTCATGAATATGAGGGTTTTGGTCACATTAGATCAGAATGTCCCATGTACCTCAAGAAACAAAAGAAGGACATGTCTATTTTTGGGTCTGATGATGATTCTAAAAGTGAACCTGATATTGAAACTGCTAAGCATGTTGTAACCCTCACTGGAAGATATGAATCTGATGAAGATTCTTGTAATCAGAATGTCTCATATGAAGAATTGGCCATTTCATATAGAGAACTTTGTGTCAAAAGTGAAGGGGTGTGTAAGATAGGAGAAAATCAGAAGAGAATCATAACTCAACTGAGGGTTGGAAAAAAGAATATTTTATCTATTATCTCTGGCCTTCAAGATGAGGTAACCCTATTGAATTCTAAACTTGAAAACATGACCAAATCCGTGAGAATGTTGAACAATGGATCTGATGTGTTGGATGAGATTCTTCAAGTTGAGAAAGGAGGTAAAATATTTACTGGTATATGGTTTAATTATCAGTCTTTAAATAATTAAAAAAAACTTGTGACAAAGTTTGTTCCTGCTGAAGTAAAGCATGAGCTCACGATGTCTGACCAAATGTTGCAACATCCTGCCTGACTTTAAAAAACTCATACTAAAGCCAATTTCTAACCTTGGAAATGTCATTATTATGGTAAATATCGTCATATAAAACCTTACTGTTACAAACTGTATGGTTATCCAAAACGTCCAACACAATATAGGGCTAGTCATATGACGATTAAGAATATTGTTGTTAATAACACTGTTGATACAAGTGCTCATATGTCTCTCTCTAAGATCTAGGTTACTAATCCTGAGTCTGATGTTGTACTAGATGTCATAATATCCTTGGCCCAACCTGATCATCTTGTTGGAACCACACAGGAAAATTTTAATAGTGAAACTCCTGAAAAATCCCAAGAGAATGTGGCTGAAGATGATTTTGTTGGTAGTAAAAGAGATGATTCTGATTATAATAGTATGTCTGCTAAAGAGGAGAAAGATATGTCTGACAAAGAAGATAAAAAAGAGAGTGGTGGGGTGAAGAAGGATAAGTCTACTGACATGCTCAATATAGATAGTCTAGATTACTGGTATAATAGTGTGCTTAGTATGTTTGTTTGGTATAAGGTTGTTGCTTCTGAGTTTGATCTACCTTTCTTCTGTTTTGATGAATGACTGTTTGGTTTGTCAATTTTTGGCTTAAAAAGGGGAATAAAGTGTTAGTATGTCTGTTGTTTTTGATGTTGGATCAGATGTCATGACTTCATGTCATGTTTATACAACTGCTTAGAAAGAGTAGTTTTTCATTATTGTTGCTGGTCTGTATACAACTATTTATGGGGAGCGTGATAGTCTGTCATGCTTGCTGCTGCTACTAATGTGGAGCCATATGTTTTGACATCATTCTATTTGTTGTGTCTGGGAGAATTTATTTTCTCTGTAATAGGATGTGTTCTTCAGGGGGAGTGTTGGTTGTGCTGCTTCTGAATGTTCTGTGATGTCAGACTATATATCTTGACATTTTATGTAGATGTGCTTTTGCTAAGCTACATAATTCAAAGGGAGTTAGTTGTTTGTGCTATTGTGTTTTTCCCTATGATTTTTTTTATTCCTTGAGAGGTATGTGTGAACTTAGATAACTCATATTTGTTTATTTTCTTATGATTTTAGTTTTCCTTTGAGGGGAAGTTTTGTCTATGTGTGGCAGAGGGAGTTATGAACCTGTTTGATTTGTTGCTGCAAAGTTGCAGTTCGTACAAAGCTTACATGTTCTCAAGTAGCTTGTGTTGTTTTGTAATGTCAGATATGATGTCTTGATATTATGCTGTCAGATGTTCTCTATTGGATTTCTTTGTGTCTGTTTTGATTCTGTTGTGTATGTCTTTGATGTGTGCTAAGGTTGTTTTAGCTAAAATTTGTCAAAGGGGGAGATTGTAAGTTCTATGATTTATTGATTGGCTATATTTTGGTAAAACAACATGTTATTAGCAAGATGTTACACCAGATGTTCTGTCATGACAGTCAAACATCATGTCCAACATGATGTTGTGACATGTTCCCGGACATGTTATACCAGAAAGTTAGGGCATGACTATTTTGGTATGTTTAGTGTGATTTTTGAGTGTGTTCTAATTCATACATGTGCATTTTTCATGGGAGTATATTGTGGGAACTTCTGTTTTGACAGATTCTGTTAGTTTTCGTAAAAAGGATCTTCGAGCCTTTTTACGAAACTTTCTATTTAGTTCCTATTTTTGTGCAGAAGATTATGCAGAATATTTGCAGCTGCTGTTTTGGATCTGTTGTTGTTTTAAAGCCTAAGCCCATGGTTCTCAAAGGCTATTTATAAGAAGGCTTTTAACCTAGAAAGGGTGTGTGTGTTGTATTTTTGTGAGGATTTTTCTAGGGTTTTGTGTTGTTCTCTATGTTCCTCTCTTATGTCTTTTGACATCTGAGTAAGATTGTGTTAATTGTTTATTGTTCACTTTAAAGCTTTTAAGGAAGAGTGTATTATTTTTTATTGAAGTTTTTAAGCAAAACCAAGTATTGTAGTTGGAAGTGTGCTACTTCTATTATTGGTTGTTGTTGAATTGTCATTGTGACTGTGACTGATTAGGAAGTGAGAGGGGGTCTCATATCTAGAGAGTTTCTAGGTAGAAGTTGTACAAGGTAGTGATTAGGAGAGAAGTTGTAAATTGGGGAGTTTAGCTTTGAACTAATATTATCATAGTGAATTTCCTTCCTGGCTTGGTGGCCCCCAGATGTAGGTGACGTTGCACCGAACTGAGTTAACAACTACTGTGTGAAATTCCTGCAATTTTTTCTTTAAATTGTTCTTGTGTTAATTTTGTTGTTATGATGTCCTGACATCATATCCGACATCTGTCCACTATGTGCCAGAATTTCATTCACTTCAAATTAAATGAAGTGCTTTATTCCATTGTTGAACAAACTTAATCAATCTTGCAAGAAAGATTTGGACCATTTGTACACATTTTGCCACTTAAACCATGATAAACCAAAATCCACATTTTTTAATCTTCTTTGACAAACATTATGGACCAAAATGAACATGCCTTGAGATGATGAGCATATGAGCCTCCTTTTGATCACTCTTGCAACCCTAATTAACATAGATAAAGAAAAGAAAATGCAACATGTTTTATATGCACAATGGTTAGATGACATGTTAATAAATACGATGCAACAAGAATAAGGCAAGACTTAATTTACAGAGGCACAAAACATAAGACACCATGATAATGGTGAATGAACCAGATGAAACTCTTTGGAAAGAAATCATAGAGAAACCCTAATCTCCATCCTCTAGGCTTAAACTGATGAATAACCATGATAGTGAATCAATGGTCAAGTGATATGCATATGATGTGATGAATAGACGATTAGAATGTTAGGGTGAAAATGAGGGTATGATAGGTAATACACGAATGATGAACTTCCCAGGAAGATCCTTGCCGCCCTCATGGACAACACAAATTGGTTATATGTGGGAGGATCACCTCATCTAAATGTTTCACATGAGGGACTCGACTAAAAGTATTATCAAATTGGTTAACCTAAGCGTCTTGGCTGAGGGACTTGAATATGAGTATCATCATATAGGCTCATCTAAACACCTCGTCTGTGGGACTCGACTAAGATTCGTATAAAACAAGCTAATCTAAGCGCCTTTCTTCAAGGACTCAATTAAGAGTCTCATCAGACAGGCTCATCTGAGCGCGTCGCCTACCAACCTAAGCTCCCCCGATGCAAAGTCAATTAAATACTTCTCCCTTTACTAAGCACTCGAGCTTGAGGGACTGTAATGATATATTTTTAAATACATGTGAGAGGTGACATGATAATATCACCCACGCTTCGTAACACTCACGAGAGTATGAGAACATGGGAGGTGACATGTCTTAGTCATAAGTGGTGCAAAAGGAGTTTGGAGAATAACCCACGTCTCCCTAAAAAATATGATTCAACAGTCCACTACCCTTTATACTAGTGGTTGTTGCGTTCTAGGAACCATAAATTCAAGTCCATAACCTCTATAAATACCCCAACACTATGTTTAAAAAATCAACTGAATATTCACAGAAAACACTCAAAATAAAATTTATAACCTTCGTGAGCTTGCTCTAACACTACATAAATACTAAACCTCCCATCCTTGCCTATTAAAAATTGCTATGTATCTATATTTTTTAACAAGTAAATTCTTTTTATTGTAATAGTCTTAACCAGTTTATTATTTTACTAAATATTTATTTTTATTTGTATAAATAGTGAAAGGTATTATAGACAAATTTATGTTAAACTTTGAAATTGGCAAGTAAAAAAACAATAATTTAATAATTTGCAATAAACTAAAATATAAAAAGCATTAACATAATATCTTTTTTTGAAAAAAATATTAATTTATAAATATTAACAATTTAAATATATTACATAAATATAAATAAATATTGTTAAAAGACAATAAACTACACTCTTTTAACTGATCGTATAGATATCATTTGAGTTATTTTATGATATTACAAATAGTTACTTTGATGATGCTGTAGTATACCTACTTAAAATGTGAATGTTGAATTGATGTATATGTAGGTTATATATTATTGTTTTATTTCAAAGTAATTTAAAAAGTTAGAAAAATAAGAGTTTTGTAGTTATGGAACCAATAAACTTTGCGTACAAAGATATCTGTGTGACCCATACCCATTTAATTTAATTAATTATGGGTCAACTGATTCAGTTTGCTAGTACTCACAAGGACTGTGTCATTGATTGGATTGGACTGACCATAGTAGTGACACATATATATGTATATATTCATCCACCTATACATTAGGTTTAAACTTGACCGACAAAAATGTATTCTATTTTAACTATTTGAAAAATAATTAATTTCATATTTATTAAAAATATTTATTAACTAAGTACATGTTAAATAGCTTTAAAATAAAATTCTTATTTAAATAGTTTTAAAATAAATAGTTTGTGTCCCAAGAACAAATATGACATTTTTGTTTATTAAACTTTTTTAGGTTATTTATCTAATAATAAAGGTTTTTTTTTTAATTTTTATTTATTTGTAAACAAAATTGTAATAATCATTATAAACTCCCATACTCAATTAAAAGTACTAAAATTCAAATTTTAGTGATAATTTTCAATCTTACAATATTGACTTCTGATAATTAAATTAAATTTTACAGTAACAACATTTTATTTTATTAAATTTAATTATAGTTTCGTTCTTCCATTAATAAAAAAAATTCTCTATATTTTAAATAATTTTGATATATGTTTTCATATTTTTGTAATAAAAATGATAACATGTTTTTTTAATCTTTTATATATATATATATATATATATATATATATATATATATATATATATATATATATATATATATATATATATATATATATATATATATATATATATATATATATATATATATATATATATATATATATATATATATATGAGTGAGGATCCACTTACTTTAAAAATAAGTTTTTATAACTTACTCTACAATCATCATAACCTTTAAATTAGATTTAATCGAATAATTATAAATAAAAATGATAATTTAACACACACACACACACACACACACATATATATATATATATATATATATATATATATATATATATATATATATATATATATATATATATATATATATATATATATATATATATATATATATATATATATATATATATATATATATATATATATATATATATATATATATATATATTTCGAATGTTTTTTTTATTCTCTTCTCACATTTTTGCATTGAAAGTTAATAATATGTTAATTTTTTTAATAATGTATAATTTATATTTTTTATCATTAAAAGTTCACAATGATTCATGTATAATAGTTTGTCATGTTTTCCTAGTGACATCTTATTTTAAAATGAACACATAACTAAAAGTAAAAATATATATATGAGAAAGGTAAAAAAAATGTTTGAATTTAAAGTAAGATAATAAATTTTGCTCTCATATAAATAAAAGATTCGTAATTATAATTAATTTTTTAATTACTGTAAAAGTCAAATAACAAATTATTTAAAATATTAATTCTTAGCATAATATTATGTTTCAAAATTATATTAAAATATATTTTATGTTAATTTAAAACTTATGGTTTTGATAAATAATTGTAAAATTATATTAAAATAATTAATAATGATTAAATTTTTTTTATTAATTTTTTTTTAATAAATTATTTATTTACAAATATCAACAACTTGTTTACATTATTGCATAAATATGAATACTGCTCCTAGAGATTCAACATTTAATCAACAATTATACTCATTTAACTTAATTAACCCATATCAATTGAGTTATTTCATCTACCAATTTTTTTCTTCTTATATCTAATAAAGATCAATAAAAAAAACTTTTTCATATATATAAAATAGGTCAAATACATGGTTTGAATTTGAATAACATACATTTGATTTTGAATATTTATATATTTGACACTTTATTTCAAATGTATTTGAATATTTTTTTATTCAAAATACATTTGAAAGTTAATCAAATTAATGTCCCAAAAAGGTATAACTAAAATTTAAGAGTGTTATATTCTTATGAAAATATTTATACAACAAAAAGTAAGTTTTTTTTTAAATATTTTTTAACCATTCCAAGTTTATTCCTTTAGTCGTTCTAAATATACATTTTACAACTTTTAATTCAAAATTTATAATAAAAGTATGCCATTATAAAGTGAAAAAATTTATAATATTTTTAATAAATAAATTATAAAATTTTCATTTTTATTTATTTATTTATTAATTATAAAAATATTGAACTATTAACACATTAAAAAAATAGAAATCAACCTTGACAATAATCAAATATCAAGTAATTAATTATTTTTATTTGAAACGGTTTTCATTCCAATACATTTTCAATGTCTATATAAATTAAAATTTCATTTTCTTAGTTAGTCACTTTGTAATGTTAAGTAGACCACCAATAATACTAGTAGTTGACCCTAATAAATCTATACCATGAAGTTTTAAATTAATACAAGTACAAAATTTAACCACTTCTAAAAGTAACATATACATTTTATATATTTTTCAATAATATATTATGATAATTATGAACGAGAAAAGGACATAATAGATTCAAATTTCAGACGTATTCGTTTTATTGACATTTTTTATTATTAAATAAACTAAAATTTTAAATAAACACCTAATAATAATTAACAAGGGAGAGTTGAACCAAATACAATAATTAGTCTAAAAAGAGGTAGGTAGATTTAATTAGCACAAGGTTATGTACATGTAATAATGTTTTTGTTTCACATGAGTCAAAAAGAAACAAAAATATTGTAATAACAAACATCTGAAAATAATGTGAGATAGAAAACAAACCATAAGAAGTGAGACATACTTTCTGAACTTTTTCTTTGTTCAGTTGTTTTAAGACACTTTTTGCCACTATCATGTTTCAACTCACAGCCTTATTTGACGTGTTATCATATTCAAGTTACTATCTCATCTCACATAAATATTTTTTACCACATTACATTGGAAGCTTAAAGAGATTTTGTCTAAAAGTGAAAAGGGCCAAACCCAAGGCACAGTCAATGTCCATCATTTTCAATTCAGTGTACTTCTTTTCTACATGAATAATTGAACATCAATATGTCTAATGACTGGAACCAACATTCAAGCCACTTGTACATATTTGAATTCCTTTCATATTTCTTTAAAATTTGATTTTTTTTTATCATGGAAAATTGTGTGTTGAGAAATGTTAATCTCTTCAATGGATTTTATCTCATTTAAAAGATATATGTTCAAAATGTGTTATAATATTTTTATTTAATTTTTCGTCCCGCATAGTTAGAAGGGTATAACTGTCCTTACACATTTATATTTTCAATAATTCTTAGAATTAATTAATATGAAACTTCAAACAAATTACATATATCTTTAATACTCACTCCTAACATCTAATCTAATGCAAGTTTGAGTCTAATTCTTAAATTGTAGGACTTAATCCGACTCTGGTTAACTAAGTTTGACTCGATAACTTAAATCGTGTGTGATTTTAAACAATGCCGATATAACTTCAATAACACTATAATTAAATTATACTGTTAATCAAATTTAATTAGTAGTTGCAAAGATATTCAATTGTAAATACATGAGTTTGAATCTATAATATTTCGCTGATTCACTTTTAAGTGGTCAAGTTTTGATCACTAAATTATTAAATTAAAAAAATACTGAAAAGCTATGACTAAATTGAACTGTTAACGCATGACCTAAAATTTTAAATTAAAAAATTAAAAATTATATTTTAAACAAAATAAATTTTTAGTGTCCTAATCAATACTCTACTTTTGATGAATGAAACACCTCAAAATCAAACTAAAAATCTCTAAAACTGTTTTTTATCTCTTCTAAAATAGACACCAAAATACATATTTTTCCTATGGGTGGAACAATAATAGAAAGCTATAGTTATGATAGGGAACTTAAAAATAAAAGTTGATTGAGTATTTTGGTTGTGTTATAGACAAAACTGAAAATGCTCAGATATCAATGTGACAGGAAAAGAACAAGGACAAGCATAGGTTTGATGTGAATTGTTTATAGAAACTATGATTTGGACATGTCAGAGACAAAGCATAGTAATAATTTACATATATCTTAGTTCCCCCATGTGAAGCCTAACAACAAACAATATAACAATTTTTCAATATTAATCAAGTTCATGTGTAAAGTTGCTTTTCAATTAATCTTCTAAAATCTTTCGTTTGCTTGCCTCCTTTTCTTTGCTTAAGTTTGAAATTTATTTCTTTTAATTTTTTTTTCATGTTCTTTTTTTTTTTTTTTTGGATAAATAAAGGTGTTTGCATGTTCTTTTCTCTCTTCTTAAGATACCTCAATCCTCAAGCAATATATTCATGGAAAAGACTATTATAGACATTCATTAATTATTCAATAGTGAATTGGTACACCAATTTATACTTTTTTATATATTATTTGAAACTTGGTGATTTCCCTCCAAATGAATCTATAAGTAAAACTTACTATAAATAAAAGAATTTATGCTTTAAATTTTTTATAAACGTTATTTGATTGATAAATAATGATTAAAGATCAATGTTAAGGAATATTAATTAAATTGATAAAGAGTTGACTTACACATTAAAAAATTATGAGTTTAATGCTTATTGTTGATTGAGAATATATTTAATAAATAATCAATAAGTAATTTTGTAAATGTTATCTGAAACTTCAGATCTGTTCTAACTTTGATGATTTCTTGAAATCAAATTTACTTCAACTTTATATAAAATAATAAATTTTAAAAAATGATTCATGTTATCTCTAATAAAAATATTTATTTATTGGTTAAGTGATTCTAATGGAGGTGCATATATAAGCCATTTTATTGGTTAAGTGATCTCTTTTAATTAAAAGGTTGAGTATCTGAAACGTGATTGGTGTGGATAAAAGTGTGAGTTTTAACCTTGAGCCCATAATGAATATGGACTAAGGTTATATATACTATATGACTAGGTCCCCTTTGTAATCACAAGAATCAAAAACATAACTGACTCTACAACTTGCCTCATTGAAAATTGTGAATAGGAGTGTGAGATGCAGAGGAAGATCCGATCACTCATCTTTTCGAGATTCTGAATTATGACTTTAACAAGTAAGTATCGATATTCTAATTTCATATAATCTATCAATGAATATTTCTGCTTACATTTGGTATCAAAGTCTGGTTTATATGAGTTAGGACTCAATTAATTGTTGTTAATGTATGATTTTGATTTAATATAATCGTGAGTCACAATTTTGTTGATATTGATGGTTAGAATTATATAATAAATTATTCAATCGCGATATTGTAGATGATAATCTATTGCCCAATAATTCATATTGGCTTTCATGTTGTGATGTTCAATTGCGATACTGTGTCCAAATTCGATTTCAATTACAATACAGTATATAAAACTAATGAATTAAAATTGACATTAAATAACAACAATTATTTTAATTGCTTTTTAAATGTTTTTTTTCACGTCAATTATTTTATATATTTTAAGGGTCTTAATTTTCTTAATTTAAATTTATGTGTTTTTTTTTTGTCGCTGAGCTTCTTCGAAGACCCTAGTTTTCAGTAACAATAACACACCATTTGAATTGTATAGTTTAGTAGTATATTGCAAATAAAGATCAGTGGAGTAGTAGCTGTTTTATAGCTCTATGTGAAGTTCTTGAAAACCCACTTAAAAATTGAGTTATTAGTGATTTTATAATTTTCATGTTCATTAGTCGTAGTACCTAACATGTTCGGGCTGGATTACGAATCTTGTTTTAGTGGCATAGAAATTTTCTAGGTTGTGGTAATTAGCTATGTTTTATAGCTCTATGTGAAGTTCTTGAAAACCCACTTAAAAATTGAGTTATTAGTGATTTTATAATTTTCATGTTCATTAGTCGTAGTACGTAACATGTTCGGGCTGGATTACGAATCTTGTTTTAGTGGCATAGAAATTTTCTAGGTTGTGGTAATTAGCTAAGGATTGATAAAAAAAAGTGAACGCGTATTATTGGTGGAACCTATTGGGTAGTTATGCTGATCAAAGAAAGTGAGTGCATATCATTTTCTATTATTTTTTATATTTTATTAAATAAATATTAGTTTTATATAAATTTGTGATATATTTGTTTTGTCAAATATTTTGAAATACTATATAATATCCATATAATATTGAGATTGATATTGTTGAAGACAAAATTTATTGGGGGAATGCTATATTGTTTAAGTTCATGATTTTTTTTTGCCAAGAAAAGTTTGATTCCTATGCAAGAAATTCTATAAATAACTATGTGTGATTACCACCAAAGTGAGATCACTCATTTTTATTTATAAATGTCTATTTGTAGTTTGAAGAATGATTTTAAATCATTACTATGATTGTCTTCCCAAAGGTGGACAATTGTATGTAGAGATTATGTTTGATTAAGGATATAGCTATTGGAGATGCTTGAGTCCAAGGGATTTGTTTATTCAAAGGAGATAAATTTTTAAACTCAATGTATGCTCACTGAGTAGCTAATTCTTGAAATTTATGGATGAAGTTGTTGGAGGTGTTTTGGTTTAGAGAATTTATCTACCTAAAAGAGATAGATTTTTGAACCCAACGTATGCTCATTGAGTGACTCATCTGAGGTTCTGACCTTGGTTGTAACCTGGGTTTTGCGCATTCCACCCAAAGGGGATTGTGTGATAATGTTGACCTCTTCGTGATAGTTTATGTTCATTAAAGCTATATCTTGCCTTTATCATTTGTTCTAATGCATTACTATTTTGTCTCAACAATGACCTTCTATATGAACAATTGTTCTGCTTCTATTGAGATCCTGAATGGGTCTAATTTAAAAAAATAAATAAAAAAAATGGAAGAAAGACTTAGAGTTTTCATTAGGCATTGCTGACCTTGACATGGCATTGCGTGAAACCAAACACGTGATCAATGATCAGAGTACACCTGAAGAGAAAGAAAATTTAGCTAAGTAGGAGAGGAGTGATAGACTTATCTTGTGTGCTATTAAGAGGATCATTTATGAACATTTGATAAGTGGATTGCTTAAGAAAGAGAATGCTAAAGAATATCTTCCCGCAATTAGAGAGAGGTTTCAAGTATCTGATAATGCTGAATCTGTATGTTTAATGAAACAACTCACGAACATGAAATATGATAACAATGGGGGTGTCAGGGAGTTCATTCTTAAGATGGTTCATGTTCAAACCAAACTGAAATCCCATGACATTGACCTGAATGAGAATTCTATTGTGTCTCATGCCTTAAACTACCTACCTGCTAAGTTCACTCAAATAAAAAATGCTTATAGTATATGTGGTGATAAGTGGACTATCAATAACCTCATTACCAAGTGTGTAGCTGAAAAGGAGAAAACTCAAGAAGGAAAGAAGTGATTTAGCCCTTTTGACTGTTCATGCTAAACCCCATCATGGTAAGAATTCTTGGAGAGAAAAAGAAAAAAGAAATAGACATCCTAAATTTAAGAAACTGGGCAGTGGTCAACACCATAACATAGAAGGTCTTAAGCCATTTGTTTTTAAGAAATCCTTTTGGTGTAAGGAAAAGGGGCATAAGAAAACTGTTTTCCATGCTTTTAAAATGTGGTTAGACAACAAGAACAAATCTGGAGGGGTTCAGAAACCAACAGAGACCAAACTTGAGGGAAAGCAAGCTCAGGGAAGGAAATAATCTTGAAGTCATTGTGGAGCTAGTGAGAGATGTCGGCTTAGTTCAAGGAAGTGTTTTTGAACTTGTTTTAAAAGATACATTTTATGTACCTTCTTTTAGGAGGAATTTAATTTCAGTATCTTGTTTGGATAGACTTGGATTTATGTTTACCTTTTATGATGGAAAAATAAATTTGCTATTGAATTATCAAGTTGTTGGTAATGGTATCTTGTGGGATGGTTTATATAAGTAATCTTTGGATTGTGATAATATTTCATCATCCTTGGATGATGAGAAGCATGATGAGTAGGTGTAACTTACCGAAATTTTTATTGGGTAACACTTTGAAAATAACCCTCTATATACTAAACAGAGTTCCTAGTAAATCAGTTCCAAAAACACCTTTTGAGCTTTGAACGGGTAGAAAACCCAGTTTGAACCATCATGTCTGGGTTTGCCTCGCAGAGGGTAAAATTTATAATCCTTTTGAGACAAAGCTTGACCAAAAAATAAGTCGTTTTTTTGGATATCCAGATCGATCTAAAGGATACATGTTCTTTTATTGTGGTAGAGGTAATAAAATTGTGGAGTCCATGCATACAAAATTCCTTGAGCTTGATGTTGTTAAGCTTGTCATTGCATCTAATATTATTGATTTTGTTATGCCTGATGTTGTTATTTTGTCACTGCCTAATTTTGATAATGCTAGATCATCCACTGCTCATGGAGGTTTTGCTCCAAATGAGAGTGTGGCTGAACATTCAGTTGAAAAAATAGTTGAACCACTTGTTGAAAATGTAATGGATCTTCCTATTATAATTGAGGTTGCTCAACCTGATGAGCCAGTTGAGCTAATTCATGTTAGAAGGTCGGTAAGACAAAAGCGACATGCTATCCCTGATGATTCTGTAGTTTATCTTAGTGAGGATGCTTATGATAATGCTATTGTTATTGATCCTAAAAATTATCTAAAAGCTATTACTTATTCTCAATATAGCATGTGAGCAGATGCAATGCATGATGAAATAAAATCCATGGTAAATAATGATGTTTGGGAACTAGTGGAGTTACCAAGAAACCGTAGGGCGATTGGATGCAAGTGGATATTCAAAACAAAGAAGGACTCGAAAGGTAAAATTAAGAGGTTTAAGGAGAGGCTTGTGGCTAAATATTTCACACAAAAGGAGGGGATTGACTTTAGTGAAACTTTTTCTCCTGTTTCCACTAAAGACTCTTTTAGAACTGTTATGGCTCTTGTAGCACATTTTGACTTGGAATTGCATCAGATGGATGTTAAGACTACTTTTCTAAATGGTGATCTCAATGAGGTGGTGTACATGCATTAGCCTGAGGGTTTTGTGACAAGTGGTAACGAGCATTTGGTTTGTAAATTAAGAAAGTCTATTTATGGTTTGAAACAGGCTTCTAGACAATGGTACTTGAAATTTGGTGAGGTGGTAACTTCATTGGGTTTTGAAGAAAATAAAGTTGACCAGTGCATCTATCTTAAGGTCAGTGGGAGAAAATTCATCTTTCTTGTGTTATATGTTGATGATATTTTGCTTACCAGTAGTGATCTTGGTCTACTTCATGAGACAAACTTATGCTAACCAAGTTCTTTGATATGAAAGATCTTGGTGAAACATCTTTTGTGTTGGGAATTGAAATACACATAGATAGATCACGTGGTGTGCTTGGTTTGTCACAGAGGACTTATATTGATAACTTGAGAGGTTCAATATGTAGAACTATAATCCAGGATATGTTGAAATTACTAAAGGAGACAAATTCAGTAAAAATCAATGTCCTAAAAATGAGATTGAGCGGACAGAGATGAAGGGAAAACCCTTTGACAGTGCATTGGGTAGCCTAATGTATGCTCAAGTATGCACTAGGTCTGACATTATTTTCGTAGTCGGTGTCTTGGAACGACACCAGTATAATCTTGAGAATGATTATTGGGTTGCTGCTAAGAAAGTGATGAGATATTTGCAGAGAACTAAATAGTATATGCTTATTTTTAGGAGAGTTGACAATATGGAAATAGTTGGGTATACTGACTCTAATCTTGCTAGGTGCGCTGGTGATAGGAAATCTACTTCTGGTTACACTTTTATGTTGGTTGGAGGTGCGATATCATGGAAGAGTAAAAAGAAAACTCTTGACGCCTCTTCTACTATGCAAGCAGAGTTTGTTGCTTGTTATGCTGATGCCACTCATGTTGTTTGGTTGAGAAATTTAGTAACTGGACTTCGTATTGTTGATTCCATTACGAAGCCACTAAAGCTTTATTGTGATAACAGTGCAAGTGTGTTCTACTCTAAGAATAATAAAACTTCTAGCGGTTCTAAGCATTTGGAATTAAAGTATTTGACAGTCAGAGACCTTGTAAAGAAAAATGACATTGTTGTTGAGTACATTGGTACTGATTTCATGCTAGTTGATCCCTTAACTAAGGGACTTAGGTCCATTGTGTTTAAAAACAATGATGAAAGTATGGGCATTATGAGTTCTTTTGATGTACTTGGTTAGTGGAAGTTTATTCTTTATATCATTTTTTTATCATGATGTATTTTATTTTGGACACTTTAAGTGTTAGATTTTTGAGTACTTTCAATTTTACGCAATTGATATTACAATGAATATTGTTATTATTATTGTCATTGTTTATTTATAAGTCAATTGTTAAAATTAAGACTTATTGTCATTGGGACCATAATGCCTATGGTCGACACTAGTTTGGAGTTTGAGGTATGGTTATAATTTTGAGCTCGACATCTTCGGGACCACTATACCGGTGGTCGATGCCATATTGAAGTTGAGGTATAATTTTAAGCTCGACGTTGTCTGAACCACTATGCCGGTGGTCGATGCCATATTGAAGCTAAGACATTATTGTTTGTAAAACCATGCAATTTCTTTGGCTTTAATGCATTTGAGAGAAATTGTTAAGGACTGACAAAGAAAATAGCAGTTGGTTGTTGGATCACATTAGCATGCTATTTTCTTGCCACACTCCACATTGATGACTGGTTGACAGAGTCCGTAGTATTTGTAACCACAAAAGGTTTTATGTCAATGAAGGATATAATAATCGTCGTGATTCAATATTGCTTGACTTTTGTTGGATGAAGTCATATTCAGATACTGCACCAGGAATCATGTATTTCCTTAAAATGCAACCGCATTTTAAGAAATTAGTCATTAACCCGAGAGTCATTTTCAAAATGTATTTTAAAAATAAAAATCACACAATTGATTTTGCCCAAGTGGAAGAATGTTAGATTTATCTAATTTTTTATAGGCTACAATCAATTGTTGTTTAATCTGTGAAAAACAGGTTAATCGTGATTCTAATGGGGGTGTATATATAAGCCCTTTTATTGGTTAAGTGATCTCTTTTAATTAAAGGCTGAGTATCTGAAACCTGATTGGTGTGGGCAAAAGTGTGGTCTTTAACCTTAGACCATAATGGGTAGAGACTGTTGGGGGAAGATTTTCACCAGGGAATACTGAACATTGTGGGACTTTTCCTTTCTAGAGCAACACCTTTGTGAGAGACACACCACATACTCACCCAAAACCTTAAGGTGATAGGTATATGAGTTCTCTCACTTATAAATGCTCAAGTCACCACATTTCTATCCAATGTGGGACTATTATCCATACTACTCACACTTGTTAATACTTAACAAAAACTAGGGTTATATATATTATATGGCTAGATCCCCTATGTAATCACAAGAATGAGAAACATAACCAACGACTCCACAACTTGCCCCATTCAGAGTTGTGAATATGAGTGTGAGATACAGAGGAAATTCCAGTCATTCATCTTTTCGAGATTCCGAATCATGACTTCAAAAAGTAAGTATTGATATTATAATTTCATATAATCTATCAATGAATATTTCCGCTTGCATTAAATAATCAATATATTTGATTCATTATATAATTCAGATAGATTGATTATTCAATAAATTTAAAAAGTAAATTTTCTCTTATAAATAGAATCGGAGATAATATTTATTTTCTTTATTTCTACCAATTATATTTTATTCTCTAGTGAAGTGTTTAATTTCTAATTAAGTAAAATATTTGTTATAACAACTATTAGTATAAAAATTTATGTAAAAGATAAAAAATGCAATTAATCTTTATAAATATAGTTAGTTAATATTATATACCTATGAGATTGTAGAGAAGTTATAGTTCTTATTTATTTAAAACTACTCAATAATAAACCACACTCAGTCACAACATTATCTAAAGCAGTTGAGAAAACAATCTCATTAATACAATCATTGAGAAACATTACATCTAACTGGATCAATATTTTTTCCAACTAATGAACTTCTTTTTACATGAGGCAGGAAGAACTGTGTTGTCTGGGTTCCTAATGATGCACCCCAAAGAAACAAAATCCTCCTGAAAACAATTAACATCCACCTAAATAAATATATTTTATTGTCAATAATATATATGTCATTATTAATTTTAAGATAAATAAGGAAATTTATTTTATTAGTTGCAATCAAATTATATCAAGATTGTCAATAAAAATACAACCTATAACTCTGAAATTATAGATATATAGAAATTTTAAATTGGGATTAATATATATATATATATATATATATATATATATATATATATATATATATATATATATATATATATATATATATATATATATATATATATATATATATATATATATATATATATATATATATATATATATATATATATATATATATATATATATATATATATATATATATATTAAGGGTTATCAAAGGCTTTAAAGTGTGTTGTAGAGTTTAGAGTTAGCCCATATGTAAGATGCTTTGTGAATGTAGTTTTTGAGTGAGTATCTGATCGTCCCCATGACTTTCAAGATTAAGGTATTTATAGGAACCTTTGGGCTTGGATCCCCATTGCCAATAAAGCAGCAACAACCTCTCCTACAACGAGGGAACAAACATTTAATCTCTTATTAGTAAGGAGAGCATGACTATTTTTCCCATTGACTTATTCCACGCTGTTGTGGACTAGAGGCACTATATTTCCCATGTTTGACTACTTCAAGTGAGCTATACTAGAGGTGTGTGACATATTTGAAAAAGGGGCGCCATATATAATGAAAGAGCAGCCGATCTAAGATGTGGGAGATCTGGGAAATGTTGAAGGCGAGACAAGACACCTTTTACTTCCTACTTTTCCCCTTGTAAGATTTTTACAAATATACCATTACATAGTTGTTACACCCCAAAATTTGCCCACTCTTTTTCTAACCTTAATTGGCTTTCGCTTCACGATCATTTACATCTTCCATCAGGTCATAATTCATAGTCATAAATTGCATTGGTCTTCTAAGACATGGTATCACATCGGTTATTTGAATCAGAGTTTTCTATTTGCTTTAAGGTTCTTTCATTCAAGTTTGAAGCAAGGGTTGAATTCTCATTGTCATAATGTCTCATTATAGAACATCAAGTATCAAGTTTATCTGCTTTAAGATTTCTCAAGAGGCGTTAAGTGATTAAGATTTCATCATGGTTTTAATTGAGACTGAGGAACTAGGGTTTTGTTGATTGTCAACATCTCAGGTTGTTTCCTTCATCAGTGTGCATTACCTTCATATTCAAGAATATGTTGAAATTCATATGGGGGTGACCTAATCTTTGTCATGTCAGACAAAAGTGTGTTTCGTGATTCAAGTGAGGTGTGTCTGAGGTTTTAATTAAGGTTTGTGCCAATTCAAGTTGTGTATGGACCAAGTTATCAGACTGCATCAAGTTATCAGTGCTTCATGGTTGAGGATCATCAAGAGATCAGTGCTTCATGGTTGAGGATCATCAAGAGATCAGTGCATTTGCAGTCAAGGTTTTGGGCAGTGCAGTGCATATTTCAAGGCATCATTTTATGATTTCAAGGCTTTTTGTTCACGGTGAAATATTTGGTTCATCAGTGCAAGTGGCAAGGTTCAGACGAATATATTGATTCCATTGCTCAAGTTTAACTTCTAAAGCCTGATTCATCTGGTTTCAAGTTCAAAATGCAGGTCATTTGGTTTTGAGTTCAAAATTTAGAGGTTAATTGTCATCACAATTCAAGTTTATATCCTCACGATTAGAGGTTCTCAAAGATGATTCAAATAAGTTTGGCTTAATACATATTGGTCACTTTGTCATATAAATTGCAAAGGAAAATAAAGTTCACAAAATACACAAAAATATGAGAATCCCATCACCAATGTTCAAGCCCATTACATTTTGTTTCTCACTATAAAACATTACAATAAAGTTTTCTACAAAAAAAAGCCCATGAAACAAATTAGATCCCATTGTTTTACAAGCTCATTTACATTGCCAAAAAATCATCACAAAGCTCATGAATTGATTCACAAAATTATAGCAAAAAATAATGAGGAACAATTTGTAATGAGTATCTAAACTTTCCAATCCATGATCCAATTTCCCAACAGCCATGATTCACTATATCGTGACACATTATCACCACCACCTGCTACACATAAACCACACATATTGTACCTGCAAAACGACAAAGACGTACACACAAAACTTGTACAAAGAAAAAACAACATAAGCCACAACAAAACCTTGCCCAATACAATATAACCTACAAACTACAAAAAACATCAGCACCACAATTTCACACAACATCCATTTTCACCCTTGTTGCGAAAACGAAAAGCAATACGCACCTACATCATGACAAACCACGCGCACCATAATAACAGCAACAAAGAACCTTCCAAAATAATTGTGTAACCAACCTGGCCTTACACTCAATGTACACAACCTGCACCCAAACTTTCCAAAATGCAGCAAACCCAAAGAGTTTCACAAAACGGCAACGCACCATAGGATCATGATTTCAGCTCACCTCAACTCTATAAATATACCAATCTCTTTCACTCTAAGGCAAGCTCTCTTGAGCCAACAAAGTGCTGAAAAAATTCCTACTCATTCCATCCCAACCTTTCTTTAAACTTCACCTTTAGAACCTTCTTCAACTCCCTTCATTAATCCTTACAACTTCCTTCAATCTTTATCCCTTTTCAAAAACCAAAAATATAACTGTTCCAGACTGACTCGATCGCTAGCCACCGCCCAATCCGCTTCTGCTCCCAGAACGACCCAATTGCCTAAGTCCAACCTCTTTGGGGGAAAGTTTACCTTTTTGCCCCTCCAAGAGGGGAGGCTGACCTATTTGCCCTGGGTCAGAGCACTCTTCCCCGTCAGTCTCTGCACGTCGTGCACGGTATCACCACCCAGAAACAGCCAAGACGCTTGTGCCCATAATTACGCCTCTGCCCGTGCCAACAACTATTTATGGGTACGTTTTCCCGTCCCAACGACTATTTCTGGAAATTACCTATTCTTCGGGAAACGGTTATCTCGCCCCTAAAATAGGGACAAATGGCCAAGCATTGAGGGCATTATAAAAACCCTCTCATTTGAGAGGGTCAGGTATCCAATTTTTCACCTCGAAACACATATACTCTATACTTGCTCGCTCTCTTGCTCGTTTTCTTACATTAGCATCAGAGTGCCTTGCAGGTACACCCCCTCCTCCTCTTTCACACCCAGCATCACAGAAGTTTGTATTCGGCCCATCTCAGATTCTGATCGCCCGGTAAGATTAGGGGCGCCGTCTGTGGGAAACTTGTTATCCCCGTCTTTTCTTTCTTCATAAGAACACAAGACCAAAACAATTCTTCAACTTTTTTATCATGGATGCCCGTGACAACAATCTTAATGCTCATAACTCTGCTTTCCTCCCCGTCAGCAAGACTGATGCTAAAGGGCCCTCCACCCCTCATGGCGGAAACGTCCTCCGACAAAGAGACGGAGTCACAATTTCTCCATCCCATGTTCGTGCAGATCATGGCGAAGCCCCACTTATCCTGCAGCACCTGCCAGTTCCAGTTCCACCCAAGCCGACTCGGCCATGGCGGCCCTCCTCGAGGTTCTCAACAAGACCAAACTTTTCATCCTCAACCATAGCGCATGCATTGAAGCTTTGGAAGAATCCCGACGTCCAAGATCCCCTCCACCGAGGAAAGAGCAGAAACAATAGAGTCCCCCTCCCTGGCGCGAGAGGAACCGTTGAACACCTCCAGAACCAAAGATCGTGGTCGTCCGCAAACGTGACCAGATTTCTCCCAAGAACCAACAATCTACACAACCCAAGAGGATTCGAAGAGGACACTTGGTAGAGTCTTCAAGCTCGCCGCCCAGATCCAAAGGCCGAGCACAAACCCCGTCTCTGCGACATGGTCATCGTCCTACCTACGGACGTAACACACGTTCCCCCTCTTGGACCGATAGCAGCAGCGATGATGAGCCTCGCAACCCGTTGTCCCAGGAAATCATAGCCATTTGCCTCCCAAATGGAATGGAGAAACCCCCTTCTCTAGGCACATACGAGGGAACAACCGACCCGAACGAGCTAGGGATAATAACTTCATCAACAAAAGATTGAGGGAAACAAATCAATGAGGAATGCCCACTGACAGGCTTGAGAACCACAACCTCATCAACAAAAGGTTGAAACAACTCTATGAGGAACGACCACAGACTTGAAAAACATGCCCATGGCTGGGCTAACAATCATCTCGAAATCTCCTGATGGACCCCGACTTTTGCCTTATGCAAGTATGAATGCTCGATTTTGTAATGATACTCCATATCGGATGGAAGTGTAATGCTAATGCTGACATGCTGAGATGCAAGTGATGAGGAAGTAAATGATTTTTTTTGGTCTGTGTATGCATACGATGTACATGATGCTTATGATGATGAATGCATATAATGTATTTTGAATGCAAACAGGTGATTGGATATGTTTTGTAAAGATACCAGCATGGTGAACTTTCGGTAGTTGCCAATGCGGATTAGACTTTGGGTGGTGAGAGGGTTTGGTTTCCTCAACACTCCGTTTCTAAAGAAGTTGTGATCAAAGGAGATGAAGATGCTCTCGATGCCCTATGTTTGATCAATTAATGATAAGTCGTGTGTCTGTTTTAAAGAAACCCACAACTTTTATACATTATGGTCAGGTTATCCTAAAAATGAGTGTAGCAACGTGATCAACTTATAAAGATTGTGCTTTTTCTCTGTACTTGATGATTGCTAGCGTTTGGAAAAATCTGCTTGTTCAACTTAAAATTACAGAGAGGATTTGTCCTCTTTCAAATTTCTTTGCCCAAATCAGAAGGGTCTTTGAAAGAAATTTCCTTGAACAAAAGCTCTTAGAAGTTATCATGACATGGTTTTCCCCATAGACTGAATAGGGTAGTGGTCTTCCCCTGATCAACTAGTTCCTGAAATAGTCTGATCTTTAAAAGTTGTGCTTTGATGTGATCTTGAGATAACTTGCCCCTGATTGAGCTGCTAAGGGATTTTCCCCAGATTGAGTGTTTTGAGGTGGTCTTGATTCGGGTCGATACCATTAAAAGTTCAAGTTCCTCTTTGATTGCCCCTTATTGGAGTTTCTTTGATGTCAAACACTGGTATGCAACTAAAATTTCTCATTCACAAATGGTAATCTTAATGCAATGCTCATGTAAGTTTTGAAAAAGAGTCATTTATTGGAGTGTTGTGATAATGTGATACGAATGGATCATTAGTCCAGACGTTATGCTGATTTGGCTAGTGTGTGAAAGATATAGCAAGAAGAATGACACCAATGCTGAAAGTTAGCAAATTTGTGGGGATTCGATTTACGCAACCTTACAATGGTATGCTTTCAGAATAAACCTTTCCTCAATTAGGTATTTTAAGGGTTGTGACGCGGTCTACTTTACGGTTTACGAAACAAAGGATATTATGCTCAAAACTTAGTTTGCACCTTCCCATTCTTCGTGATGAACTTCAGTCCTATGTTCAGTTAATTCTACACACGTTTGTCTTCCAAAAGGGTTGACAGTGTAAGGGTGATGATTCAAGGCTTGCTCGAAATGACATTCACCTTTTTTTATGGATGTCAGTGACCTTTTGGTTTTGACATGGTGGTCACTGAATCTTATTTTGTTTTGCTGAGGATTTGAAGATCTCTTTTGATTTTTCTTTTAATCTCTAACTTTTTCATGGACTGATTTTGCTTTTCAAGCCTATTGGGATTGCCTTGATTTTTGCCTAAGTCTCCTTTTGAGGTGTTCGACTTAATAGGCTTTTCGGTTTGATCTTTTTTAAAATTTTGTTGAAAGACTGTGACAGCCAAGTCATTAATTTTTGAAGAACAACTGTCACGTCTTTTGGATTTTGTCTTGTGATTTGAGTGCGTAATCGGGTTAACTGAACACTATCCATTCCCCAGGTTAAGTGTAAGGGTTTGTAGGTCCGAAGGAAACTCTTACTTCTAGGGTTGAAGATGATGGCCATGGCGCCATTTTCAGTTTTCTGAACCTACTTTAATTTATTATTTTTTGTTTTCACTTGATTAATGACTCGGGCATTGCACCACAATGATTGTTATGTGTGTTTGGGAGTGTTTGGCATGCTAGAGGTATGGGGTTCGAATCCCCCTCGCCCCAGATCTTTTGGTTGTTTTTTATTTTCATGTTTCTCATGTTGATTTAATATATTATGTAACGCGTGTGTTGTGTTTCAAGCCTAGGAAAATGGACCAGTGACTAGGTTTTTAAGCTGTAACCAAGGACGGTTGGGTTGAAACCCCATTTGTGGACTATTTCCTTTCTTTTTTATCACTTGTACATTTCATGTTTTTTCCAATTTGGTTTTGATCATATCTCTAAAACTATTTATCATTTTGCACTGATTTTTTTCACATTTATTATTTGCCATACTTATTTTGATAATCCATGAAAAAGTTTCAAAAATGATTTTATTTTCACACACTTTTATTTAGTCAAAGTAAGGCACTTTTTAAAATGGTTTTAGGCCATTAAGTGATTCTTTTTTATTGATTCTTTGATTTTGCTTGATCACATTGATGTTTATGAATGTCATGTATATTGCATGAACCTTGTTTGATGTTGCTAACATAATCCCTTTGATTTTTGCCTAGGTTTGATTCACTTTAATGCATAATTTTCATGTGTACATGTCTTGTTTCTTCATGTTTAATTATGTAACATTCCCTTTGACTTTAGCGTGATACTTATACCATATTGAACCTTTAATGCATGTTTGCTATGTGTTTGAATCATCTTTGGTCATATGTTCATGATTTTACTTAACTTTGATATCATGACTTTGTTTGGTTCTTAAACTTCATGCTTATTATGTTTAAACCTTTTGAAATTCTTAGACTTGATTGTGATCATAATAAACCCTTGACATGAAGCCTTTGTTTGAAAGTCTTGAATCATGTCTATTTTGTTTTCATCATTGAGTGGTATCTTAACTTGTCCATGGATGTTGAAATCTTAAATTGTATTCATGATTAAGTGGTGTTAATGTCAATCCTAAACCATGTCACAATCTTGACCTTAATTCATGTTTACTCTAATTGTTCATAATTGAACTTTTCATCCATGATTCACATGTTGATTTGAACCTTTGTTTGATATTGTTATATCTTTCATGTCTATAATGATGTTGTTACATTAATTTCCTTGATCATATGTTGTTACCTATGTGTATACTCCATGCTCACATATTATTGTCATGAACATGCCATGATATTCCATGCTTGTGTTGTTACTTTGGTCTTATTAGAACCATGTCTCATGTCTATTTTGATTATGCATCATCTATGTTTATTTTTTCATCCTTGATTGTTACCATGATTGTTTATGACTTTGTTAAGTCTTATCTTAGATGTTGTCACATCTATATTTATATGTTGTTTACCTTGGTTACCATGATTATTTATGACTTTGTTGAGTCTTGTTTTAGATGTTGTCACATCTACTCTATTGTGTTGGTTGTTACCATGTTCATTTGACTTTGTTATATCTCATTTCATCTCATGTGGTCCTTTAATTGATATCATGTTTGAATATCAATATTTGTCATGTGTTGTTTACTTTGATATCATGTTTGAATATTACTCTTGTTCATTTATCTATTATCACCCATATACTCATGCTTATTTTGACTTTGTCAAGTCATCCCTTAGTGATGTTAGCTTGTTAGCTCTCTTTCTTCTCTTTTCTTTTGTAATATAAATCCAAGGGAAAGATTTCTTTTGTTATATAACATTCCCTCAACTACCCCTTTTGACTTTGTTAAGTCATTAACCTTTGAACTTGGCCTTAGGTTAGAGTTTGTAAACTCTTTGACTTTGTTAAGTCATATAAGTGTTATCGTTATAAACACTTACCTTCTCCTTTGGAACTTTGATCACTATGAAGTGTTTTTTACCCGTAGTTAGGTGAATTATTGTTTCTCTGATTCTATCCTTGTTAGGATACGTAGGCATAAAACTGTGAAAGTCTTTGCGAGCATACTAGCAATAAGCCTCATTAGGTTCCCTATCTCACAAAACCCCAAAATAGAACATTTCCGAACATTAGCAAGCAAATTACCATAACACAAATGCTTTCAAGAGGTTCCTATAGGATATTATAGATACTTAGGGTGTTAATACCTTCCTTTAGTATAACCAACCCCATAACTTTTAGATCTCTTCGCATTGTTTACATTGCACAATTAGGGTTTTATTTGATATTTTCCCTTTCCTTTGGATTAATTAAAGTTTGATGGTGAACATTCATTGTTTTGTGATTCAAGTTAATATAATAGCTTAATATCCTATTCTCACCGCGACAACTATACTGAAAGCTTCAAGTTAAAGAGGGCGCGCTTTCTAGACATGAAAATGACGAAGGCCAACTAAGGGATAACACCGCCCGATGAGGTGGGCGAATTCGAGGAAGCTTCTTATCCAAACTTGAAAGACGATGAAGTTTGAAATCATGTGGGAATGCCCCCTTATTATGAAGCCATTGGTGTATTAATTTGGTTTTTGTTATTTGTTTACTTAGTTGACAATTTTTCATAGGCAATTATTAAAACTCTACCGATGGTAAGGACAAGCTATTTGTCGAGGTGCACTATTTTTCCTCTATGTTATCTATAGAGCAAAGGTTTTTAATAAGGCATATAATTCTTATTTATTTATATCTATTGGTTATTCTATATCTTTGCAGTAAATCCAAACTCATAATATAGCCTTTCATGGAGGCAATTACATATGATGGATCCCAAATATGGGATCCTTATCGCTCATTGAGGCGATTAAGCATGTTGGATCCCGATGATGAGATCCTTGCCACCCATTGAGGCGATTAAACATTCTGGTTCCCCAATATGGGATCCTTTACACCCATGGAGGCGATTATATGTGTTGGATCCCCAATATGGGATCATTGCCGCCCATGGAGGTGATTAACCATTGCTAGATCCCAAAGATGGGATCCTTGCGGCCTATGAGGGTAATTACACATCCTGGATCCCCAAGAAAGCATCCTTTCTACCTATTTATGCGATTATGTATGTTGGATCATCAAGATAGGATCCTTGCCACCCATGGAGGCGATTACATGTGTTGGATTCCCAAGATGGGATCCTTGACGCCCATGGAGGCGATTACATATGTTGGATCCTCAAAGTGGGATACTTGTCGTCTGTTGAGGTGATTAACCATGTTGGATCCCCAAGATGGGATCCTTGTCGGCCATAGAGGCGATTACATGTGCACGATCCCCAAGATGGAATCCTTGTCGGCCATTGAGGCGATAAAAAATAATGGATCCCCCAGAAAGGAGATCCTTGTTACCCTAGAGGCAACCATTTAAACATAATTGTATTAAAAAAAATAAGCCAAAGCAATGTAATAATTAACCATAAAATAAGCTAACATAAAAAGGAGCCTCTATGGGGGACGCGATTGTTCAAAGTGGTTACAAAAGCCCCCAAAGGGCTCAATTGAAATACAAAAAAAAGGAGCACAAGAAAAAAAAAGCCACCCAAGGCGAACGCCATTCTCCCTGGGGTTCTTCCCACGCAACAAGGATCTAATTGACTCATGTCTAGAATGTGGTACGAAAAGGGAACCTACTCTTTGGCCCGCTCAAAGTATGCGCGGCAACAAACATCACCTTGTCGATCAACTCCAATAACTCATTCATTTAAGTCCTTCTCGTGAAGGAGAACATCTTCCAAATAGGCATGCATAGACTTTTTCTTTGCAGATATCTCTCTGGCCTTAGCGTGAGCGTCCTCCAAACTCTTCTCCCTTTTCTTCTCGTCATGCTTGAGAGATTGTAAAAGTCGTTGTCTGTTCTTGGAGCCTTGCATCTATTTTGCAAGCAGCCTTATCATACCTTCCATGTGCGACATCCTGAAGCATTAATGCCCTCAGTAAAAGGGTATCATTCATGTTCATGATGACTAATGAGGATTGTGAGCAAACGACCCAATACTATGCAAGAAACACTCTGGAAAAGGGACGCGTAAGCCTTTGAACCGGAGGAGGCCAAAACTAACATAGTTCCACCAAGACATGGGATTCTCGCCTCTAGTAAGCCCTGTCGCCTTGCCAATAACATAGGGAGATACCTCTCCTAGACTTTAGGCCTTAGCATTTGGTGGCTCCAAAACTGGTGGCTTAGCTACCCTCTTATGCCCATAGAGGATAAAACCCTCAAGGTGGCTTTTTGGACAGTAAGTGCTAGAACTGGCGGACTTGATCTTCTCCCATCTCTGCCTGTGTTCTTCGGTCGATATCCTTGCCATTCGGTATTCAAAAACAAATGCACAAGTCATAAAAGGAATACAAGGGCCTACAAACGAAATACAAATAAAAATTTATGTATTTATATAGGTGGAAATGTGTCCACTACTGTTCGCTGTGTTTTCTGGCGAACAACCTCTGGTTAACCAATTTCTTCAGAAAGTTGGGTTACTTGCAGGACCAACCATACAAGTCCTGGGATACATGTGCATTTGGTTCTGTCGAAATACTCTTAGACTTTTGGTGACTAATTTGCGGTTTGTTTTATCAATATTGTCAAAGTATTAAGGACTTTGATTTTGCAAGTAACGAAGTTTGGACTTAAAGATGAAATAAGGTTAAAAGTTTAAACAAGAACAAAGAAATGTCGAAAGGCTAAAAACTTGCAAAAAAGTAAATGAAATTTAAAATGACATGGACTTGAAGAATAAACAAGTAATTTAAAATGACTTTGAAATATAACTGGTGTTTAAACGTACATTGTTCCAAATACTAGACTCATTTTCTCTCACACTGGGTACTTAGAGCTTTTACAGGAATTTTGTACAAATTTTCACACACACATTCTAACCACAAACTATCCTATTTATACATAAACAAAATAACTGCTTAGAACGGAAAAACTATAACTAAACGACAAGTGTCAGCCTGCATGTAAATTTCTTCTCTGAAACCTCCATGTGTCCAACTGCCAAAGGTTACAACCTTTGAATTTGAATCTCTTCCTTGGTGACGAAACCTTGTAACTCCTCAAAACTGTCGAAACCCTTTTAAAGGAGAAAAACTCTTCAGCACTTGCCAAACCTTATCTTTTATTAACAAACTTCTTCTGTCGAAGCCCTCAGTCACAAACTCTCCAAACTATTCTGCCAGAACATTATATCTATTTCTGTCGAAACAATGAAACTTTAAAACCTTGTCAGTAATTCTTGGATTCTCCTCCTGATGCTATCCTTCGACAAAGATGACCTCAAAGCCTGAATTTTAATCTTGTCGAAATTATGGGTTTACAAATTGCCCCCCAGCAAAGATATTTTCGACTATCAAAGGAGAAATGTCTTTTGCTGTCGAAGTGACCTTTGTAATTTAGTTTGTTCTTATTTTTATTTCGTGCAGTGTTGGTTTATACTTTTTTAAGTACTTCCCATTTATTTTCATCACTCTTCTATCTTTTTCTATTTCTTCGACTTCGTATGCACCATTGGAAAAAACTCTTAAAATTTTGAAAGGTCCTTCCCACTTAGGGGACCATTTTCCCATCACTCTGTCTTTCTTCTCCATGGGCAAGATCACTTTCCAGACTAAATCATTTACTAAAAAGGCTTTGAATTTTACTTTTTTGTTATAAAACTTTTCAACTCTCTCTTTCTGCCTTCTTATTAATTCTAAAGCACGCAACCTTTCTTCGTCTAAATCAACCAATTCATCCATCATCATACTCCAATAGATTTCAGATGGAATCTCATGATGTCTTTGAATTCGTATTGACTGTAAACAGATTTCGACAGGCAATACTGCATCATGTCCATAGGTTAATTTAAATGGGGTGGAGTTAGTTGCTTCCTTAGGAGAGGTTCGACAAGCCCAAAGGATTCGATCCAGGGTCTTATGCCAATTTCTGGGTTTTTTACCCACATGTTTCTTTATCAGGTTTATCACCACTTTGTTGGCTGCTTCGACCTGGCCATTTGCTTGGGCATAATAAGGTGTCGAAGTCAACAACTTAAAACCTGTCTCTCTTGCAAATGCTTGCATATTTCTGCCAGTAAACACAGATCCTTGATCAGTGGTTATAGTCTCTGGTATTCCAAATCTATACACTATGTGTTTCTGGATGAAATCTATGACTGCTTCCTGATCTACATTTGTCAAAGGTATGGCTTCAATCCATTTAGTGACATAGTCTACTCCTACTAAAATGTACTTCTGCCCTTTTGAAGAAGCTGGTCGAATCTCACCAATCAAATCTAAAGCCCAACCTCTGAATGGCCAAGGCTTTATAATAGAATGTAACTCACTTGCTGGCACATGAGGTATGCCTGCATGGATTTGACATTCCTGACAACCCTTTGCGAATTCGACACAATCTTTCAACATGGTTGGCCAATACATTCCTTGTCGAAATAATAGCCATTTCATTTTATGTCCTGCTTGGTGGGCACCACATGCACCACTGTGTACATTCGACAAAGCTATGTATGCTTCAGTCTCTCCAAGGCATTTTAGTAGAACTCCTTCTGCAGTCTTTTTAAACAGTTCATTTCCAAAGAGCACATAACTTAAGGCTCTGTACTTTATCTTCCTTTCGACTGTTTGATTTGGATTTTGCAAATAATCTTTAATGGGTTTTCTCCAATCTCCATCCTCTAGATTACCCACATTGAAAATCTCAAAGTTTTCTTGATCACCATATCCCAATCTTATTGTGTCCAAATCAGATGGGGACAGCTTAGTAGATAAAACTTTTCCTCTCACTTCGACAAACTTCAACAGATTTTCTTGCAAATCTTTATACCCTGAAGCCAGCTGGGCCAAGTCATTTGCTTCCTGATTTTCTAATCTGGGGATGTGTCTAAAAACTACACTGTCGAGAACAAGGTCGTCTGTTCGCTGTGTTTTCTGGCGAACAACCTCTGGTTAACCAATTTCTTCAGAAAGTTGGGTTACTTGCAGGACCAACCATACAAGTCCTGGGATACATGTGCATTTGGTTCTGTCGAAATACTCTTAGACTTTTGGTGACTAATTTGCGGTTTGTTTTATCAATATTGTCAAAGTATTAAGGACTTTGATTTTGCAAGTAACGAAAGTTTGAACTTAAAGGTGAAATAAGGTTAAAAGTTTAAACAAGAACAAAGAAATGTCGAAAGGCTAAAAACTTGCAAAAAAGTAAATGAAATTTAAAATGACATGGACTTGAAGAATAAACAAGTAATTTAAAATGACTTTGAAATATAACTGGTGTTTAAACGTACATTGTTCCAAATACTAGGCTCATTTTCTCTCACACTGGGTACTTAGAGCTTTTACAGGAATTTTGTACAAATTTTCACACACACATTCTAACCACAAACTATCCTATTTATACATAAACAAAATAACTGCTTAGAACGGAAAAACTATAACTAAACGACAAGTGTCAGCCTGCATGTAAATTTCTTCTCTGAAACCTCCATGTGTCCAACTGCCAAAGGTTACAACCTTTGAATTTGAATCTCTTCCTTGGTGACGAAACCTTGTAACTCCTCAAAACTGTCGAAACCCTTTTAAAGGAGAAAAACTCTTCAGCACTTGCCAAACCTTATCTTTTTTTAACAAACTTCTTCTGTCGAAGCCCTCAGTCACACACTCTCCAAACTATTCTGCCAGAATATTATATCTATTTCTGTCGAAACAATGAAACTTTAAAACCTTGTCAGTAATTCTTGGATTCTCCTCCTGATGCTATCCTTCGACAAAGATGACCTTAAAGCCTGAATTTTAATCTTGTCGAAATTATGGGTTTACAAATTGCCCCCCAGCAAAGATATTTTCGACTATCAAAGGAGAAATGTCTTTTGCTGTCGAAGTGACCTTTGTAATTTAGTTTGTTCTTATTTTTATTTCGTGCAGTGTTGGTTTATACTTTTTTAAGTACTTCCCATTTATTTTCATCACTCTTCTATCTTTTTCTATTTCTTCGACTTCGTATGCACCATTGGAAAAAACTCTTAAAATTTTGAAAGGTCCTTCCCACTTAGGGGACCATTTTCCCATCACTCTGTCTTTCTTCTCCATGGGCAAGATCACTTTCCAGACTAAATCATTTACTAAAAAGGCTTTGAATTTTACTTTTTTGTTATAAAACTTTTCAACTCTCTCTTTCTGCCTTCTTATTAATTCTAAAGCACGCAACCTTTCTTCGTCTAAATCAACCAATTCATCCATCATCATACTCCAATAGATTTCAGATGGAATCTCATGATGTCTTTGAATTCGTATTGACTGTAAACAGATTTCGACAGGCAATACTGCATCATGTCCATAGGTTAATTTAAATGGGGTGGAGTTAGTTGCTTCCTTAGGAGAGGTTCGACAAGCCCAAAGGATTTGATCCAGGGTCTTATGCCAATTTCTGGGTTTTTTACCCACATGTTTCTTTATCAGGTTTATCACCACTTTGTTGGCTGCTTCGACCTGGCCATTTGCTTGGGCATAATAAGGTGTCGAAGTCAACAACTTAAAACCTGTCTCTCTTGCAAATGCTTGCATATTTCTGCCAGTAAACACAGATCCTTGATCAGTGGTTATAGTCTCTGGTATTCCAAATCTATACACTATGTGTTTCTGGATGAAATCTATGACTGCTTCCTGATCTACATTTGTCAAAGGTATGGCTTCAATCCATTTAGTGACATAGTCTACTCCTACTAAAATGTACTTCTGCCCTTTTGAAGAAGCTGGTCGAATCTCACCAATCAAATCTAAAGCCCAACCTCTGAATGGCCAAGGCTTTATAATAGAATGTAACTCACTTGCTGGCACATGAGGTATGCCTGCATGGATTTGACATTCCTGACAACCCTTTGCGAATTCGACACAATCTTTCAACATGGTTGGCCAATACATTCCTTGTCGAAATAATAGCCATTTCATTTTATGTCCTGCTTGGTGGGCACCACATGCACCACTGTGTACATTCGACAAAGCTATGTACGCTTCAGTCTCTCCAAGGCATTTTAGTAGAACTCCTTCTGCAGTCTTTTTAAACAGTTCATTTCCAAAGAGCACATAACTTAAGGCTCTGTACTTTATCTTCCTTTCGACTGTTTGATTTGGATTTTGCAGATAATCTTTAATGGGTTTTCTCCAATCTCCATCCTCTAGATTACCCACATTGAAAATCTCAAAGTTTTCTTGATCACCATATCCCAATCTTATTGTGTCCAAATCAGATGGGGACAGCTTAGTAGAAAAAACTTTTCCTCTCCCTTCGACAAACTTCAACAGATTTTCTTTCGACACTTTATACCCTGAAGCCAGCTGGGCCAAGTCATTTGCTTCCTGATTTTCTAATCTGGGGATGTGTCTAAAAACTACACTGTCGAATCTCTTGAGGAGTCTGTTGGCTATCACAAAGTACATGATCAAATTTTCTTTGACACATTTGTACTCTTTCGTCAGTTGTTTTATCACCAATTCAGAGTCACCCATTATTTCGACCTCTGTAGTACGGATGAATTTGCATTTTAGAAGTCTTTCGACCTCTTCTTTGATCTTCGACAGAATTTCAGGTGCAAAGCGTCTGGGGGTCTGTTTTATTGGCTTCTTCCCTTCCAGAATTGGCAACTTCAATTCCACCAAACTTCTGTCTAAACCAGGCATTTCGTCATAATCCCATGCGAAGCAGTCTTTAAACTCATTCAGCAGCTGGATTATTTCGATTCTGAGTTGAGGATTCAACTTGGCACTGATGTAAGTGGGCCTTTTCTCTGCCCCCAGTCCTAGATTAATCTCCTCTAAGGGATCCTGTGCCACCATTTTCATATTGGTGGAGGTTGGATCCTTTTCGAACCCCAAAGGTTCGTCATCATAAATGGCATCAAGTCTTTGGTTCTGCCATTCACCATTTGAGTCTTCTTCAAAACTCTGATTTGCATGTTGCTCCTCAATATTTTCTTGAGGGTGTTGTCCTTCGACAACCTGAGTGCTGGCTTCGACAGCCATATTTCTTACTTCAGCCTCAAGGGCCGCTTTGTGTTGTTTTTCGGCTATATAAGCCGAAATCCTTTCCATTGCTGAAACTTCAGTCATTTTCACTGAATTCACTTCCCCATCCAGTTGGGTTGACATGGGCAGTTCCCCAAGTGTAATTTGTTTCCCCAATTATTTCTTTATCCCACTGGAAACCATGTGTAGGATGGAGGTACATGGAACAGTAAGCATTGTCGGAAGCTGCCAGGTCGAAAGCCGCAGGATTGCATGGTGCTATATGGGCTAGGTTCTTGTCGAAGTTACGACTAGTGATATTGTTCACATCAGCTGTGAAGTAACTCTGATCTGCTTCAATGTTTTCGACAATCCCATCTGGCCTCCAGATTGCTATTCTTTGATGCATGGAGGATGGCACAGCCCCAATCCCATGGATCCATTCTCTTCCCAACAGCAAGTTGTAATTTGCTTTTGATGCTATCACCACAAACATTGTAGGCCTGGTGATGGATCCTACAGTCAAGTTCAATTGTATTACTCCCAGTGTTGTTCCCACTTTACCTTCATAGTTGGACAACACCATATTGTGAGGCTTAGTGTCGGAGTCATCTTTTCCAATTCTCCTTATCATGTAATGAGGAATTAAATTTACAGCTGCTCCGCCATCTATCAGAATTTTGTTGACACCTACACCTTCTACCTTTCCTTTTATGAAGAGAGGCTTTAAGTGAGCCTTCATTGCATCATCTGGCTTTTCGAAGAAGGCATTTTGCTCTTCGACACAGCCATTGTTCATTATGTAGTAGCATACAGGCTTCAAGCTTATGCTATCATCTATCATGTCATCCTCTTCGTCTTCGACTTCCATTATCCTGTCGAAGTCTCTGGGCAGTACAGAAACCACATTGCAAGTTACGTCGAAAGAAGCATCTGATTCTGAACCAAATTCATCTGTGACTTCTTCGTCCACTGGCATTCTATTGTTTGTTTTCTGCACCTCTGTGGTGTCACCAGATCTATTCTTCTGAATGATTTCTTTTTCTGCCAGGGGCATTCCCTTGTTCGTAATCTGCACACATTTGCTTGATTCAGCTTCCTTCTGCCCAACCTTTTGGTATTCTACAGTTTTCTTTTCAATTTTCTTCTGCCTTTGGAATCTTCTCCATTGGGATCTGGACATAGGATTCTTCCCTTTGTAGTTTTCAGAGACGTATTTTGGCTTTGCCTCCTTTTTAACTTCCATGGAAGGACCCCTGTTCACTTCAAAACTCTTCCATCTCTTCTGACCTTGGACATCCCTTATAGGCTGAACCCATTTGTCATCATTTGGCCTGTTGGATGGTTTGTAAGTGTTGAAACGTCTTTCTCCGACCCCTTGACTGTGATGCTCCCCTCTTCTTGGGTCGAATCTTTCGTTTCTGGTTGGTGGGACTGTTCCCCAATTTCTTTTCCTCTGGGTCTTTTCTGCTGCTTCCAAGTCATCAGCTGCTTTCTTGTCGAACACAGCACTGCATCTTGGGCAAAGCATGACTTCTGCATTCTTCCTTTGACACCTCTGGATGAATTCAACCAGACTCTCGTTCTCTTCTGGGTAAACCAGCTTCTGATGCTCCTCTTGACGCTTCTTTCCCTTGTCGATGTCTGGTCCTCCCTTTTGAGTGATTTCCACCATATGAATCCCAGCACTCTGTTCAGTTGTAATTTTCAATTTGTTCATTTTTTCGACTAGCATGATTTCCTCTGGGATGTCCTCCTTTGACTGACTAACATTGCCTTTTGGGTGTAAGCCCTTATAGATGTATTTGCAGCAATGTGCAACCCTTTCGACAGGATGTTCTTCATTTTTGGTGGTATCACTGTTCATTTGTTTGACAGTGAGGGAATTGTCATCAGTCCCTGGTGTTTTAATCTCCTCTTGGTCAGCATCTCTTTCACAGTTTTTCTTGTTGAAGCTTCTTCCCACTTTGACTGCATTTCTTCCGTTGAAACCTTCAGTGGTCTTAGTGACATTCTCACTGTCGAAGTCTTCAGAAATTTTGACTTCTTTTGCCTCAGCCTGGCCAGCAGAATTATCACCTTCTTCCACCACATTGACATGGGTGTCGAAACCTTCAGCAGCTTCTATCATGGTGAAGTTGGTGTCGAAGCTTTCAGTAACTCCTACCATTTCAGAATTTTCTTCTGCCATGATCTCCATTTCGACCACGTTTACCATTTCTGGCTCAGCATAATTTGCCTCCACAATCTGCATGGGATTGGAGTCAATCTTCATCTGCTGCTTGCCTTTGTCTCCAAACTTCAACCTTCCATTTTGGATTGCATTTTGGACAAGATCCCTGAAAAGGTAACATTGAGAAGTTTTATGACCCAAGAAATTATGGTATTTGCAAAAACCTCTCTTTTTCTGTTGGTCTATAGGAGGCTCTTTAGTGCCTGCTGGTTTTATTAACTGACCATCTTTGACTAGTAAATCAAATATCTCATCACACTTGGTGATGTCGAATGTATAGGTTCTTTTAGGGAACCTGTCATTCTTTTCCATTTCGACTGGACTTTTTCCATTCGACGGGGCTAAAACTTTACAAGAATATGGAGGGCCTTGCTTTAATTCTGCAAGATCAATTTCTTGCTGGTCGAAAATGACTGGTTCGTTTTCGTCGTAATCATCTTGAACTATTCCTACATAGGCCACTCTTTCCTTCTTGTTTTTATTTGATCTAAATTTCTCATTTTTTAGTCTTTCTATCTGCCTTACTCTGTCTGCCAACTGTGCCATGTCTCTCAGATATTGGGTATCCAGTTTTTTCCTTATGGAATAATCAAGACCCCCTGCAGCCATTTCGACTAGTTCTTGTTCCGGCACTTGCGTAAAGCATCTGGCTTTTAATAATCTAAACCTATTCAAATAGTCATCTATGGGTTCAGAAAATTTTCTTTTGACACTTGCCAACTCTTTCAAACTTATCTTGGTTTGTCCCATATAAAATTGTTCATGGAACAATCTCTCTAATTGGGTCCAAGTAAAAATTGAAGTTGGAGGAAGTGACGTAAACCAAGTGAAAGCGTTTTTTGTCAAAGAACTTGGGAAATATTTCGTCCTTAAGTTCTCGTTATTAGCAATCTCTCCCGCTTCTATCAAATAACGTGCCACGTGTTCTATGGTGGATTCACTAGTATCCCCTGAAAATTTTGTGAATTTGGGGACTTTCCACCTTGGTGGTAACTCTTGTTGTAAGATAAATTCAGACAAGGGGGAAGTATAACTAGGCCTTTGTAATCCTACGTTTACTCCGTTTTGTGCCATTATTCTCTCCACCATGGTGGCAATATTATTTTCGACAGGCATGTTATTGTAACGCATTCTCTGCTGTAACACTTCGTCAGCATTTTGGTTTCTCTGGACTATTATCCTTCTTGGTTCCTGTCGAATAGGCTCTTCTACATTAGGCTGTTCGACCATCACCTCTTGCCCCCTGGGATTTTCCTGAGGGTTCCCTAAGGGCCTTTGGTTTATAGTGAGTTCCTCTTCGACAGCCCTATTGGCAGGATTCTGGTTTAATTGCATTCTTTGTTGTGCTTGTGGGACTCCAAAAAAATCAGCAATGCGTGCCATCTGTTCTGCCAATATTTGGTTTGTTTGGGTAGTGTTTTGTATTAAGGGATTGAACACGTCTCCCATTTGTTGTGTCAAAGCCTGCACCATATCATGATTGCTTTCATCCATCTGTTGACGGATTACTTGTGCAGAATGGTTTGTCATAGCGGGCATATGGAAACCTGGTGGAATTTGATTCATTCTATTTCCATTTCCACCATATCCTGATCCTTGCAATGGTGATGACACTTGAACCATGGCATCAGAGAATAATGGTGACGAATTATGTAGGCTTGCCATCATTGAAGTTGGCATTCCGTACGGTTGTTCTCTCCCAGCCAAAGGCTGAGAATAATTCAGATATGGCCAGAATGCATTTCCTCCAGGGGGAGGGGTTCCCAAGGGTCTGGCGTGTCCCATGGTGGAAGAACTAGGCGCATTCTGGGATCCTGAACCCGTTGGTATGGAATCC
The DNA here is from genome assembly GCA_963859935.3 of Lathyrus sativus. Classification (NCBI taxonomy): domain Eukaryota; kingdom Viridiplantae; phylum Streptophyta; class Magnoliopsida; order Fabales; family Fabaceae; genus Lathyrus; species Lathyrus sativus. The sequence goes on along the minus strand of OZ012741.1, from coordinate 35,722,189 downwards.
CCCAAAGGAGGCCTATTCTGTTCTAAAACAGGGCCAGACACTAGTATTGTTCCTGACGAAGGGATAGGATTGGAAACTGGAATGGTTTCGTCAGAAATATTTGAAGCATTTGGCAAGTTAGCCATGTTTCTTCTTCTTGTTCTCTTTGGTCTCTCTACGTCGGTTACGGCTAATTTACCGCTTCTAAGAATCATACAACGTAGCAAGGAACAATTTGTCTAAAAATTTCTATTAGATTTTATCAAATGCACTGGTCCCACCAGGTGTGCCAATTTGTTCGCTGTGTTTTCTGGCGAACAACCTCTGGTTAACCAATTTCTTCAGAAAGTTGGGTTACTTGCAGGACCAACCATACAAGTCCTGGGATACATGTGCATTTGGTTCTGTCGAAATACTCTTAGACTTTTGGTGACTAATTTGCGGTTTGTTTTATCAATATTGTCAAAGTATTAAGGACTTTGATTTTGCAAGTAACGAAAGTTTGAACTTAAAGGTGAAATAAGGTTAAAAGTTTAAACAAGAACAAAGAAATGTCGAAAGGCTAAAAACTTGCAAAAAAGTAAATGAAATTTAAAATGACATGGACTTGAAGAATAAACAAGTAATTTAAAATGACTTTGAAATATAACTGGTGTTTAAACGTACATTGTTCCAAATACTAGGCTCATTTTCTCTCACACTGGGTACTTAGAGCTTTTACAGGAATTTTGTACAAATTTTCACACACACATTCTAACCACAAACTATCCTATTTATACATAAACAAAATAACTGCTTAGAACGGAAAAACTATAACTAAACGACAAGTGTCAGCCTGCATGTAAATTTCTTCTCTGAAACCTCCATGTGTCCAACTGCCAAAGGTTACAACCTTTGAATTTGAATCTCTTCCTTGGTGACGAAACCTTGTAACTCCTCAAAACTGTCGAAACCCTTTTAAAGGAGAAAAACTCTTCAGCACTTGCCAAACCTTATCTTTTTTTAACAAACTTCTTCTGTCGAAGCCCTCAGTCACACACTCTCCAAACTATTCTGCCAGAATATTATATCTATTTCTGTCGAAACAATGAAACTTTAAAACCTTGTCAGTAATTCTTGGATTCTCCTCCTGATGCTATCCTTCGACAAAGATGACCTTAAAGCCTGAATTTTAACCTTGTCGAAATTATGGGTCGAATCTTTCGTTTCTGGTTGGTGGGACTGTTCCCCAATTTCTTTTCCTCTGGGTCTTTTCTGCTGCTTCCAAGTCATCAGCTGCTTTCTTGTCGAACACAGCACTGCATCTTGGGCAAAGCATGACTTCTGCATTCTTCCTTTGACACCTCTGGATGAATTCAACCAGACTCTCGTTCTCTTCTGGGTAAACCAGCTTCTGATGCTCCTCTTGACGCTTCTTTCCCTTGTCGATGTCTGGTCCTCCCTTTTGAGTGATTTCCACCATATGAATCCCAGCACTCTGTTCAGTTGTAATTTTCAATTTGTTCATTTTTTCGACTAGCATGATTTCCTCTGGGATGTCCTCCTTTGACTGACTAACATTGCCTTTTGGGTGTAAGCCCTTATAGATGTATTTGCAGCAATGTGCAACCCTTTCGACAGGATGTTCTTCATTTTTGGTGGTATCACTGTTCATTTGTTTGACAGTGAGGGAATTGTCATCAGTCCCTGGTGTTTTAATCTCCTCTTGGTCAGCATCTCTTTCACAGTTTTTCTTGTTGAAGCTTCTTCCCACTTTGACTGCATTTCTTCCGTTGAAACCTTCAGTGGTCTTAGTGACATTCTCACTGTCGAAGTCTTCAGAAATTTTGACTTCTTTTGCCTCAGCCTGGCCAGCAGAATTATCACCTTCTTCCACCACATTGACATGGGTGTCGAAACCTTCAGCAGCTTCTATCATGGTGAAGTTGGTGTCGAAGCTTTCAGTAACTCCTACCATTTCAGAATTTTCTTCTGCCATGATCTCCATTTCGACCACGTTTACCATTTCTGGCTCAGCATAATTTGCCTCCACAATCTGCATGGGATTGGAGTCAATCTTCATCTGCTGCTTGCCTTTGTCTCCAAACTTCAACCTTCCATTTTGGATTGCATTTTGGACAAGATCCCTGAAAAGGTAACATTGAGAAGTTTTATGACCCAAGAAATTATGGTATTTGCAAAAACCTCTCTTTTTCTGTTGGTCTATAGGAGGCTCTTTAGTGCCTGCTGGTTTTATTAACTGACCATCTTTGACTAGTAAATCAAATATCTCATCACACTTGGTGATGTCGAATGTATAGGTTCTTTTAGGGAACCTGTCATTCTTTTCCATTTCGACTGGACTTTTTCCATTCGACGGGGCTAAAACTTTACAAGAATATGGAGGGCCTTGCTTTAATTCTGCAAGATCAATTTCTTGCTGGTCGAAAATGACTGGTTCGTTTTCGTCGTAATCATCTTGAACTATTCCTACATAGGCCACTCTTTCCTTCTTGTTTTTATTTGATCTAAATTTCTCATTTTTTAGTCTTTCTATCTGCCTTACTCTGTCTGCCAGCTGTGCCATGTCTCTCAGATATTGGGTATCCAATTTTTTCCTTATGGAATAATCAAGACCCCCTGCAGCCATTTCGACTAGTTCTTGTTCCGGCACTTGCGTAAAGCATCTGGCTTTTAATAATCTAAACCTATTCAAATAGTCATCTATGGGTTCAGAAAATTTTCTTTTGACACTTGCCAACTCTTTCAAACTTATCTTGGTTTGTCCCATATAAAATTGTTCATGGAACAATCTCTCTAATTGGGTCCAAGTAAAAATTGAAGTTGGAGGAAGTGACGTAAACCAAGTGAAAGCGTTTTTTGTCAAAGAACTTGGGAAATATTTCATCCTTAAGTTCTCGTTATTAGCAATCTCTCCCGCTTCTATCAAATAACGTGCCACGTGTTCTATGGTGGATTCACTAGTATCCCCTGAAAACTTTGTGAATTTGGGGACTTTCCACCTTGGTGGTAACTCTTGTTGTAAGATAAATTCAGACAAGGGGGAAGTATAACTAGGCCTTTGTAATCCTACGTTTACTCCGTTTTGTGCCATTATTCTCTCCACCATGGTGGCAATATTATTTTCGACAGGCATGTTATTGTAACGCATTCTCTGCTGTAACACTTCGTCAGCATTTTGGTTTCTCTGGACTATTATCCTTCTTGGTTCCTGTCGAATAGGCTCTTCTACATTAGGCTGTTCGACCATCACCTCTTGCCCCCTGGGATTTTCCTGAGGGTTCCCTAAGGGCCTTTGGTTTATAGTGAGTTCCTCTTCGACAGCCCTATTGGCAGGATTCTGGTTTAATTGCATTCTTTGTTGTGCTTGTGGGACTCCAAAAAAATCAGCAATGCGTGCCATCTGTTCTGCCAATATTTGGTTTGTTTGGGTAGTGTTTTGTATTAAGGGATTGAACACGTCTCCCATTTGTTGTGTCAAAGCCTGCACCATATCATGATTGCTTTCATCCATCTGTTGACGGATTACTTGTGCAGAATGGTTTGTCATAGCGGGCATATGGAAACCTGGTGGAATTTGATTCATTCTATTTCCATTTCCACCATATCCTGATCCTTGCAATGGTGATGACACTTGAACCATGGCATCAGAGAATAATGGTGACGAATTATGTAGGCTTGCCATCATTGAAGTTGGCATTCCGTACGGTTGTTCTCTCCCAGCCAAAGGCTGAGAATAATTCAGATATGGCCAGAATGCATTTCCTCCAGGGGGAGGGGTTCCCAAGGGTCTGGCGTGTCCCATGGTGGAAGAACTAGGCGCATTCTGGGATCCTGAACCCGTTGGTATGGAATCCCCCAAAGGAGGCCTAATCTGTTCTAAAACAGGGCCAGACACTGGTATTGTTCCTGACGAAGGGATAGGATTGGAAACTGGAATGGTTTCGTCAGAAATATTTGAAGCATTTGGCAAGTTAGCCATGTTTCTTCTTCTTGTTCTCTTTGGTCTCTCTACGTCGGTTACGGCTAATTTACCGCTTCTAAGAATCATACAACGTAGCAAGGAACAATTTGTCTAAAAATTTCTATTAGATTTTATCAAATGCACTGGCCATTTGCTTGTTCGCTGTGTTTTCTGGCGAACAACCTCTGGTTAACCAATTTCTTCAGAAAGTTGGGTTACTTGCAGGACCAACCATACAAGTCCTGGGATACATGTGCATTTGGTTCTGTCGAAATACTCTTAGACTTTTGGTGACTAATTTGCGGTTTGTTTTATCAATATTGTCAAAGTATTAAGGACTTTGATTTTGCAAGTAACGAAAGTTTGAACTTAAAGGTGAAATAAGGTTAAAAGTTTAAACAAGAACAAAGAAATGTCGAAAGGCTAAAAACTTGCAAAAAAGTAAATGAAATTTAAAATGACATGGACTTGAAGAATAAACAAGTAATTTAAAATGACTTTGAAATATAACTGGTGTTTAAACGTACATTGTTCCAAATACTAGGCTCATTTTCTCTCACACTGGGTACTTAGAGCTTTTACAGGAATTTTGTACAAATTTTCACACACACATTCTAACCACAAACTATCCTATTTATACACAAACAAAATAACTGCTTAGAACGGAAAAGCTATAACTAAACGACAAGTGTCAGCCTGCATGTAAATTTCTTCTCTGAAACCTCCATGTGTCCAACTGCCAAAGGTTACAACCTTTGAATTTGAATCTCTTCCTTGGTGACGAAACCTTGTAACTCTTCAAAACTGTCGAAACCCTTTTAAAGGAGAAAAACTCTTCAGCACTTGCCAAACCTTATCTTTTTTTAACAAACTTCTTCTGTCGAAGCCCTCAGTCACAAACTCTCCAAACTATTCTGCCAGAACATTATATCTATTTCTGTCGAAACAATGAAACTTTAAAACCTTGTCAGTAATTCTTGGATTCTCCTCCTGATGCTATCCTTCGACAAAGATGACCTTAAAGCCTGAATTTTAATCTTGTCGAAATTATGGGTTTACAAATTGCCCCCCAGCAAAGATATTTTCGACTATCAAAGGAGAAATGTCTTTTGCTGTCGAAGTGACCTTTGTAATTTAGTTTGTTCTTATTTTTATTTCGTGCAGTGTTGGTTTATACTTTTTTAAGTACTTCCCATTTATTTTCATCACTCTTCTATCTTTTTCTATTTCTTCGACTTCGTATGCACCATTGGAAAAAACTCTTAAAATTTTGAAAGGTCCTTCCCACTTAGGGGACCATTTTCCCATCACTCTGTCTTTCTTCTCCATGGGCAAGATCACTTTCCAGACTAAATCATTTACTAAAAAGGCTTTGAATTTTACTTTTTTGTTATAAAACTTTTCAACTCTCTCTTTCTGCCTTCTTATTAATTCTAAAGCACGCAACCTTTCTTCGTCTAAATCAACCAATTCATCCATCATCATACTCCAATAGATTTCAGATGGAATCTCATGATGTCTTTGAATTCGTATTGACTGTAAACAGATTTCGACAGGCAATACTGCATCATGTCCATAGGTTAATTTAAATGGGGTGGAGTTAGTTGCTTCCTTAGGAGAGGTTCGACAAGCCCAAAGGATTCGATCCAGGGTCTTATGCCAATTTCTGGGTTTTTTACCCACATGTTTCTTTATCAGGTTTATCACCACTTTGTTGGCTGCTTCGACCTGGCCATTTGCTTGGGCATAATAAGGTGTCGAAGTCAACAACTTAAAACCTGTCTCTCTTGCAAATGCTTGCATATTTCTGCCAGTAAACACAGATCCTTGATCAGTGGTTATAGTCTCTGGTATTCCAAATCTATACACTATGTGTTTCTGGATGAAATCTATGACTGCTTCCTGATCTACATTTGTCAAAGGTATGGCTTCAATCCATTTAGTGACATAGTCTACTCCTACTAAAATGTACTTCTGCCCTTTTGAAGAAGCTGGTCGAATCTCACCAATCAAATCTAAAGCCCAACCTCTGAATGGCCAAGGCTTTATAATAGAATGTAACTCACTTGCTGGCACATGAGGTATGCCTGCATGGATTTGACATTCCTGACAACCCTTTGCGAATTCGACACAATCTTTCAACATGGTTGGCCAATACATTCCTTGTCGAAATAATAGCCATTTCATTTTATGTCCTGCTTGGTGGGCACCACATGCACCACTGTGTACATTCGACAAAGCTATGTATGCTTCAGTCTCTCCAAGGCATTTTAGTAGAACTCCTTCTGCAGTCTTTTTAAACAGTTCATTTCCAAAGAGCACATAACTTAAGGCTCTGTACTTTATCTTCCTTTCGACTGTTTGATTTGGATTTTGCAAATAATCTTTAATGGGTTTTCTCCAATCTCCATCCTCTAGATTACCCACATTGAAAATCTCAAAGTTTTCTTGATCACCATATCCCAATCTTATTGTGTCCAAATCAGATGGGGACAGCTTAGTAGATAAAACTTTTCCTCTCACTTCGACAAACTTCAACAGATTTTCTTGCAAATCTTTATACCCTGAAGCCAGCTGGGCCAAGTCATTTGCTTCCTGATTTTCTAATCTGGGGATGTGTCTAAAAACTACACTGTCGAATCTCTTGAGGAGTCTGTTGGCTATCACAAAGTACATGATCAAATTTTCTTTGACACATTTGTACTCTTTCGTCAATTGTTTTATCACCAATTCAGAGTCACCCATTATTTCGACCTCTGTTGCCCCCAGTTCCAACAAGATTTCAAGTCCAACAATTAAGGCTTCATATTCTGCCTCATTGTTTGAACAGAATTCTTCTATTTTGTACTTGAACTTTGTTGGAACTTTATTGGGAGAAATAATTAACACCCCAACACCTGTTCCATTTTTATGACTGGAACCATCAAAATATAACCTCCAAGGCTCTTTTTCGACATAATTTGTCTCCTCTCCAAGTATGGAGTGGTCAGCTATAAAGTCAGCAACTACTTGCCCTTTAACAGCTTTTAGAGGCATATATTTTAAAGAATATTCAGTTAAGGCTAAAGCCCATTTTCCAATTCGACTATGTAAAATAGACTTAGACAACATATGCTTTATTACGTCGAAATGAGAAGATATATGTACATCAACGGGTTTTATATAATGCTTTAATTTCATACAAGAGAAATATACACATAAACATAATTTCTCTATCATGCTATACCTAGTTTCAGCATCATTCAAGACCCTGCTGAGATAGTAAATGGCTCTTTCGACGCCATGTTCATCTTCTTGACAAAGCATACTTCCTAATGTTCTGTCAGATGCTGATATGTAGAGCCTCATGCTTCTTTTTCGGCAAGGAGATATTAGGACTGGGGGATTTGCCAAATACTCCTTGATCTTGTCGAAAGCAGCTTGTTGCTCTTGCCCCCAAGTGAAACCCTCTTTCTTCAGTCGAAGCAAGGGTGAGAAGGCCTGAGTCTTTCCACTAAGGTTGGAGATAAATCTTCTGAGGAAGTTGATTTTCCCTAGTAGAGACTGCAATTCCTTCTTTGTCGATGGCGCTTTTGCTTCCATTATTGCTTTAGCTTTGTTTTCATTGATTTCAATCCCCTTTTTGTGGACCACAAAGCCTAAGAAATCCCCAGCCTGCACACCAAAAGCACATTTAAGAGGATTCATTTTCAAACCAAACTTCCTCATCCTTTCAAAGGACTGTCGAAGATGGTTAATATGGTCGAAGCCTGAAGCAGATTTAATCACAATGTCATCTATATAAATTTGCATAAACGTTTCAATGAAATCGTGAAAAATAGAATTCATAGCCCTTTGGTAAGTAGCTCCAGCATTTTTCAAACCAAAGGGCATTACTACCCATTCATATGTTCCTATTGCTCCTGGACAACGAAAAGCTGTTTTTGGAACGTCTTCTTCAGCAATAAAAATCTGGTTATAACCAGAATAGCCATCAAGCATACTTAAATACTCATGGCCTGCTGCAGAATCTACTAGCATTTCTGCTACTGGCATAGGATACTCATCCTTAGGGGTGGCTGAGTTTAGATCTCTAAAATCAATACACACCCTTAGTGTGCCATTTTTCTTAATCACAGGAACAATATTAGCAATCCATTCGACATACCTTGTTGTACGGATGAATTTGCATTTTAGAAGTCTTTCGACCTCTTCTTTGATCTTCGACAGAATTTCAGGTGCAAAGCGTCTGGGGGTCTGTTTTATTGGCTTCTTCCCTTCCAGAATTGGCAACTTCAATTCCACCAAACTTCTGTCTAAACCAGGCATTTCGTCATAATCCCATGCGAAGCAGTCTTTAAACTCATTCAGCAGCTGGATTATTTCGATTCTGAGTTGAGGATTCAACTTGGCACTGATGTAAGTGGGCCTTTTCTCTGCCCCCAGTCCTAGATTAATCTCCTCTAAGGGATCCTGTGCCACCATTTTCATATTGGTGGAGGTTGGATCCTTTTCGAACCCCAGAGGTTCGTCATCATAAATGGCATCAAGTCTTTGGTTCTGCCATTCACCATTTGAGTCTTCTTCAAAACTCTGATTTGCATGTTACTCCTCAATATTTTCTTGAGGGTGTTGTCCTTCGACAACCTGAGTGCTGGCTTCGACAGCCATATTTCTTACTTCAGCCTCAAGGGCCGCTTTGTGTTGTTTTTCGGCTATATAAGCCGAAATCCTTTCCATTGCTGAAACTTCAGTCATTTTCACTGAATTCACTTCCCCATCCAGTTGGGTTGACATGGGCAGTTCCCCAAGTGTAATTTGTTTCCCCAATTATTTCTTTATCCCACTGGAAACCATGTGTAGGATGGAGGTACATGGAACAGTAAGCATTGTCGGAAGCTGCCAGGTCGAAAGCCGCAGGATTGCATGGTGCTATATGGGCTAGGTTCTTGTCGAAGTTACGACTAGTGATATTGTTCACATCAGCTGTGAAGTAACTCTGATCTGCTTCAATGTTTTCGACAATCCCATCTGGCCTCCAGATTGCTATTCTTTGATGCATGGAGGATGGCACAGCCCCAATCCCATGGATCCATTCTCTTCCCAACAGCAAGTTGTAATTTGCTTTTGATGCTATCACCACAAACATTGTAGGCCTGGTGATGGATCCTACAGTCAAGTTCAATTGTATTACTCCCAGTGTTGTTCCCACTTTACCTTCATAGTTGGACAACACCATATTGTGAGGCTTAGTGTCGGAGTCATCTTTTCCAATTCTCCTTATCATGTAATGAGGAATTAAATTTACAGCTGCTCCGCCATCTATCAGAATTTTGTTGACACCTACACCCTCTACCTTTCCTTTTATGAAGAGAGGCTTTAAGTGAGCCTTCATTGCATCATCTGGCTTTTCGAAGAAGGCATTTTGCTCTTCGACACAACCATTGTTCATTATGTAGTAGCATACAGGCTTCAAGCTTATGCTATCATCCATCATGTCATCCTCTTCGTCTTCGACTTCCATTATCCTGTCGAAGTCTCTGGGCAGTACAGAAACCACATTGCAAGTTACGTCGAAAGAAGCATCTGATTCTGAACCAAATTCATCTGTGACTTCTTCGTCCACTGGCATTCTATTGTTTGTTTTCTGCACCTCTGTGGTGTCACCAGATCTATTCTTCTGAATGATTTCTTTTTCTGCCAGGGGCATTCCCTTGTTCGTAATCTGCACACATTTGCTTGATTCAGCTTCCTTCTGCCCAACCTTTTGGTATTCTACAGTTTTCTTTTCAATTTTCTTCTGCCTTTGGAATCTTCTCCATTGGGATCTGGACATAGGATTCTTCCCTTTGTAGTTTTCAGAGACGTATTTTGGCTTTGCCTCCTTTTTAACTTCCATGGAAGGACCCCTGTTCACTTCAAAACTCTTCCATCTCTTCTGACCTTGGACATCCCTTATAGGCTGAACCCATTTGTCATCATTTGGCCTGTTGGATGGTTTGTAAGTGTTGAAACGTCTTTCTCCGACCCCTTGATTGTGATGCTCCCCTCTTCTTGGGTCGAATCTTTCGTTTCTGGTTGGTGGGACTGTTCCCCAATTTCTTTTCCTCTGGGTCTTTACTGCTGCTTCTAAGTCATCAGCTGCTTTCTTGTCGAACACAGCACTGCATCTTGGGCAAAGCATGACTTCTGCATTCTTCCTTTGACACCTCTGGATGAATTCAACCAGACTCTCGTTCTCTTCTGGGTAAACCAGCTTCTGATGCTCCTCTTGACGCTTCTTTCCCTTGTCGATGTCTGGTCCTCCCTTTTGAGTGATTTCCACCATATGAATCCCAGCACTCTGTTCAGTTGTAATTTTCAATTTGTTCATTTTTTCGACTAGCATGATTTCCTCTGGGATGTCCTCCTTTGACTGACTAACATTGCCTTTTGGGTGTAAGCCCTTATAGATGTATTTGCAGCAATGTGCAACCCTTTCGACAGGATGTTCTTCATTTTTGGTGGTATCACTGTTCATTTGTTTGACAGTGAGGGAATTGTCATCAGTCCCTGGTGTTTTAATCTCCTCTTGGTCAGGGCCTTCAGTGACCTCTGTTTGGGCAGCGAGGGTTTTGCTATCCTCCTCTTCGTCATCCCTTTTGAAAGAATCTCCCCATCCTGTGGGTTTGATTTCGTTGGTATCTGTTTCGGAGCTTGGTGGTGCTGAATATTTCACCATGAAGTCGAATTTCCCATTTGACTCTCCCAAAGTGTCCCAGATCACCCCTTGCTCAGCATCTCTTTCACAGTTTTTCTTGTTGAAGCTTCTTCCCACTTTGACTGCATTTCTTCCGTTGAAACCTTCAGTGGTCTTAGTGACATTCTCACTGTCGAAGTCTTCAGAAATTTTGACTTCTTTTGCCTCAGCCTGGCCAGCAGAATTATCACCTTCTTCCACCACATTGACATGGGTGTCGAAACCTTCAGCAGCTTCTGTCATGGTGAAGTTGGTGTCGAAGCTTTCAGTAACTTCTACCATTTCAAAATTTTCTTCTGCCATGATCTCCATTTCGACCACGTTTACCATTTCTGGCTCAGCATAATTTGCCTCCACAATCTGCATGGGATTGGAGTCAATCTTCATCTGCTGCTTGCCTTTGTCTCCAAACTTCAACCTTCCATTTTGGATTGCATTTTGGACAAGATCCCTGAAAAGGTAACATTGAGAAGTTTTATGACCCAAGAAATTATGGTATTTGCAAAAACCTCTCTTTTTCTGTTGGTCTATAGGAGGCTCTTTAGTGCCTGCTGGTTTTATTAACTGACCATCTTTGACTAGTAAATCAAATATCTCATCACACTTGGTGATGTCGAATGTATAGGTTCTTTTAGGGAACCTGTCATTCTTTTCCATTTCGACTGGACTTTTTCCATTCGACGGGGCTAAAACTTTACAAGAATATGGAGGGCCTTGCTTTAATTCTGCAAGATCAATTTCTTGCTGGTCGAAAATGACTGGTTCGTTTTCGTCGTAATCATCTTGAACTATTCCTACATAGGCCACTCTTTCCTTCTTGTTTTTATTTGATCTAAATTTCTCATTTTTTAGTCTTTCTATCTGCCTTACTCTGTCTGCCAACTGTGCCATGTCTCTCAGATATTGGGTATCCAGTTTTTTCCTTATGGAATAATCAAGACCCCCTGCAGCCATTTCGACTAGTTCTTGTTCCGGCACTTGCGTAAAGCATCTGGCTTTTAATAATCTAAACCTATTCAAATAGTCATCTATGGGTTCAGAAAATTTTCTTTTGACACTTGCCAACTCTTTCAAACTTATCTTGGTTTGTCCCATATAAAATTGTTCATGGAACAATCTCTCTAATTGGGTCCAAGTAAAAATTGAAGTTGGAGGAAGTGACGTAAACCAAGTGAAAGCGTTTTTTGTCAAAGAACTTGGGAAATATTTCGTCCTTAAGTTCTCGTTATTAGCAATCTCTCCCGCTTCTATCAAATAACGTGCCACGTGTTCTATGGTGGATTCACTAGTATCCCCTGAAAATTTTGTGAATTTGGGGACTTTCCACCTTGGTGGTAACTCTTGTTGTAAGATAAATTCAGACAAGGGGGAAGTATAACTAGGCCTTTGTAATCCTACGTTTACTCCGTTTTGTGCCATTATTCTCTCCACCATGGTGGCAATATTATTTTCGACAGGCATGTTATTGTAACGCATTCTCTGCTGTAACACTTCGTCAGCATTTTGGTTTCTCTGGACTATTATCCTTCTTGGTTCCTGTCGAATAGGCTCTTCTACATTAGGCTGTTCGACCATCACCTCTTGCCCCCTGGGATTTTCCTGAGGGTTCCCTAAGGGCCTTTGGTTTATAGTGAGTTCCTCTTCGACAGCCCTATTGGCAGGATTCTGGTTTAATTGCATTCTTTGTTGTGCTTGTGGGACTCCAAAAAAATCAGCAATGCGTGCCATCTGTTCTGCCAATATTTGGTTTGTTTGGGTAGTGTTTTGTATTAAGGGATTGAACACGTCTCCCATTTGTTGTGTCAAAGCCTGCACCATATCATGATTGCTTTCATCCATCTGTTGACGGATTACTTGTGCAGAATGGTTTGTCATAGCGGGCATATGGAAACCTGGTGGAATTTGATTCATTCTATTTCCATTTCCACCATATCCTGATCCTTGCAATGGTGATGACACTTGAACCATGGCATCAGAGAATAATGGTGACGAATTATGTAGGCTTGCCATCATTGAAGTTGGCATTCCGTACGGTTGTTCTCTCCCAGCCAAAGGCTGAGAATAATTCAGATATGGCCAGAATGCATTTCCTCCAGGGGGAGGGGTTCCCAAGGGTCTGGCGTGTCCCATGGTGGAAGAACTAGGCGCATTCTGGGATCCTGAACCCGTTGGTATGGAATCCCCCAAAGGAGGCCTATTCTGTTCTAAAACAGGGCCAGACACTGGTATTGTTCCTGACGAAGGGATAGGATTGGAAACTGGAATGGTTTCGTCAGAAATATTTGAAGCATTTGGCAAGTTAGCCATGTTTCTTCTTCTTGTTCTCTTTGGTCTCTCTACGTCGGTTACGGCTAATTTACCGCTTCTAAGAATCATACAACGTAGCAAGGAACAATTTGTCTAAAAATTTCTATTAGATTTTATCAAATGCACTGGTCCCACTGGGTGTGCCAATTTGTTCGCTGTGTTTTCTGGCGAACAACCTCTGGTTAACCAATTTCTTCAGAAAGTTGGGTTACTTGCAGGACCAACCATACAAGTCCTGGGATACATGTGCATTTGGTTCTGTCGAAATACTCTTAGACTTTTGGTGACTAATTTGCGGTTTGTTTTATCAATATTGTCAAAGTATTAAGGACTTTGATTTTGCAAGTAACGAAGTTTGGACTTAAAGATGAAATAAGGTTAAAAGTTTAAACAAGAACAAAGAAATGTCGAAAGGCTAAAAACTTGCAAAAAAGTAAATGAAATTTAAAATGACATGGACTTGAAGAATAAACAAGTAATTTAAAATGACTTTGAAATATAACTGGTGTTTAAACGTACATTGTTCCAAATACTAGACTCATTTTCTCTCACACTGGGTACTTAGAGCTTTTACAGGAATTTTGTACAAATTTTCACACACACATTCTAACCACAAACTATCCTATTTATACATAAACAAAATAACTGCTTAGAACGGAAAAACTATAACTAAACGACAAGTGTCAGCCTGCATGTAAATTTCTTCTCTGAAACCTCCATGTGTCCAACTGCCAAAGGTTACAACCTTTGAATTTGAATCTCTTCCTTGGTGACGAAACCTTGTAACTCCTCAAAACTGTCGAAACCCTTTTAAAGGAGAAAAACTCTTCAGCACTTGCCAAACCTTATCTTTTATTAACAAACTTCTTCTGTCGAAGCCCTCAGTCACAAACTCTCCAAACTATTCTGCCAGAACATTATATCTATTTCTGTCGAAACAATGAAACTTTAAAACCTTGTCAGTAATTCTTGGATTCTCCTCCTGATGCTATCCTTCGACAAAGATGACCTTAAAGCCTGAATTTTAATCTTGTCGAAATTATGGGTTTACAAATACCTCCCCGCATCAAATTAATTACTTTATGGCAGTTCATAACTTCGAATTGCCAAAGGAAGAAAACAATCCTTCTCTCATCAAGGGACATAAATACCTAGTCGTAATTTGTAACTATCAATGGGTTATATATCCATGATAGCGGAAAGAGGGGATGCCATAAGTTCCCAACATCCTAGGAGAATCCTTTCGCCCTCTCTCTCTCTCTCTCTCTCTCTCTCTCTCTCTCTCTCTCTCTCTCTCTCTCTCTCTCTCTCTCTCTCTCTCTCTCTCTCTCTCTCTCTCTCTCTCTCTCTCTCTCTCTCTCTCTCTCTCTCTCGAGAAAACATGTGCTTTTAATACTTCTAGTTATTGGAATAAGAGGTAAAAAGGCCACGTGTCATTTGTTTGCTCGAAGTTACCCATCTACCTTTCACCAGTTTGGTATAGAAGAAGGAAAAGAAGACCCCTGTAGTCGGGTTGATGTCCAGCCCCTTATAAACTATCTTGAAAGCCCTAACATAACCCTAACTATTTAGAAACAATTGAGAGGGAGCAATATTGAGGACTCTAAGAATCTCCGTGGAAAAAGCATAGAGGGGGAAATGAACACCATACCCTTAATAAAAGGAAGATAAAAGTAGAGGTACAACAAAGAAGGGTTGGAGGAGACATACGAAGTCACCCTCTTTGATGGTAGAAAGGTCTCTAGAACGACCCGATCTTCATCCTCTGAGGAAGAAACATCCACTCCTTATTTAAAGTCACAGATTTATTCCTCAGAAGTATAAGTGAAATAAAAGTCACCAACGCCTTTGGGAACGACGGAGGAGAAAGTCATTTTATTCTTGAAAAAACAATAGAACAAAAATAAGCCGCCACCACCGTTGCAACAACTATAAAAGAACTACTAATTTTAGAAACGTTATTTCTAGCACATAAGCTCCATCCCAAACAGATATTCTAAGAATCTATTAAAAGATATTAAAAAATATGAAGAATTTTGTACATGAGAAAATGTTACAAGATTCACAAAGGCGACAAGAGAAAATAACTCGAGAAAAATTACAAAGAATGAGACAAAATGCGAAAGGGAAAACCTTTTATAGCAAACTCTCTAAGTCCCCTCATGATTTTATAAAACTAATCATGGTACTGACACGTGCCGTTAAAATTAAAGTTTATAAAAATAGATCATCATTGATCGTATTATATAGAAGAAATCACATTCACACTGTGATTGATTGATATCCTTGGATGACACCCCTCAATTGAAAGAGGGACACCTATCAATTGATTGAACATGCAAGAGTCGTGGTAAATAAATGTCCCTTTTGTAGAGGTTCTTGCTACTAATATAAACATCTCCCATAGAGGAACTTGCCCTCTCACTAAGTGACTCGCCCAATGAAGGTTGTCACCCTTAGTTAAGAGGTTCGCCGATAGGACGAGGGGCGCGCTCCAGAAAAGTTAGAGGAGTTTTATGCCAAATTTCTTTTTTTAAATTGCTTTTTAAGTTATATAAATTCACACTTCTTAAATAACATTGCCAAACATAATAACAAAGATCTTAAACCAAGTATCTTCAACTCTTCTTATTACTCATAACTTATTCTTCAATCAACACTTACAAATATTTTTTCTATTTCAATTGTCAAAATTTCTTCCCAAGTAGGTGCCTTACAAGATAATTCACTATTTTTTTTGTTTTTATTTTTCAGTTTTAATATGTCAACATTTTTACATATTAACTTTTTTTTCTTCTTGTCAATCATATGCTAAAATTGATCTTATGTTTGTAAATATGTATCATAAAGAACTCAAAAAGAGATGGACAATATTGAACAATCAAAAAGTACATCATAACATAATCTATAACAAATATCATAATCATCCACTTATAATAAGTGGTGAGAATGATATTGTGAAATACTATAATTTACTGGGTCAAGTTGTTATTCAAATGGAGTATTATGGTGCCAACAATTTTGCAGTACATAACATTATTCCAGTGTCTTCTCAAACTGAATTACCACAATTTCATAGTAGATATATTTTTCAGCATGACATGAATTTGTTTGATATTAATATTTCATTACCAAAATTAGTTGAGTTCTAACAACTTTAATTATTTTGTACTGTATATAATTAAAATTTGTCATCACTTTATGTATTAATTAACTAATTTTTTATGTCTTATTATAAAAGAAATTACATGTCGATTTTGCAACTATATTAAAATAAAAAAATGACACTTACTCTATTGAACATTAAAGATGCATATAAAAAAAATTCACATACAAATGAGATGAGTTTTGTGAATATAACTTATTCACTTTTGTAGACAAAATTCTATTTAGATTTGATTTTAACTCAACAAACAACAAACAACAAGTGTTATGTTTATAAAATAAGTCTTTAATTAGTTATGTAATTTAACTTTCATAATATTTTTTTTCGTTCAATTTTTATTTCTATGCTAGTTTCAATTACCATATTTTTTCTTATATGTTTATGACTTTTATTGTTAATAAGTTAAATTAATTAAAATAAATTTAACTATTCAAAGACCAATAACAAGCATCAAAGTATGAGTTTGTGCAAATGTACTGGTCATTTATTAGTTTTGCTTTAAATCATTGTTTTTTTAACGTACAATTAGGGGTAAAAATAGGTTGGACTGAGTTAAATTTTATTAAGTCTAAACCTGACTTGCTAACAAAATCAAAATCTAAGTTTGATATGTAGCTTATCATAGGATTTTTTTTAAACTTAAGTTTGACCTTTTCGAAAGTCTGTTTAGCATAGCCTACATAAAAAAAAACCTATTGATATTTAGACATTTGTAAATAAGTAATTCAAATAAGGTTTAATAGACTAACAAACTATAAGATCAAATAGACTAAAAGTTTGTTTGCATTGACTTATTTTAACTTACCTATTAGCATAATTTTTTGAAATTATTTGTTTAAGAGAACTTATTAAAACAACTTATAACATTGTTTATAAGATGTTTTTATCTTATTTTCATAAGTTATTCAAGATAACCAATTTTATTTATCTATTTTAATTCAAGATAAAAAATATAACATAATGATAATAAAAGAAATTATTCATATTTATTTAAATAGATCAATCTGATAGACTTATAAGACATTTTATATGACCTAATACCTAACTTTTTTTTAAATAAATAAGTTTATAAAAAAATTTAATTTTTTTATTTAAAAAAATATGATCTAACTTGAGCCTTCCTTCCTGGATTAAACCGTAAGCTCCGGTTAATTGGCTAACATATTTTCAGCCCTATTTGCAATCAATAACTTCTTATTTTATTTTAAATCATTTTAAATACATCATTTATTACTTAATTTTTGTGTGTCTTTTATTTCGTTTATGCAAAATTTTGATATATTAAAATTAATTTTTATTTTAAGAGATTAAAATCAAATGTTTGATATATTACAATGATAATTTTTGTTGAGAAAAATAAGTATAAGTTAGAAGTCTCATTTTAATTAGAAAGTGGAGATTGATAAAGTGTATGAATTCACACACCTATCACATTAAAATTTTAGATGAATTTATTATGTATCAAACGTGAATTTTTTTTTATAATAACTATGTATTAATTATTAATTACCAAAATATTGCACATTTCAAAAAAAATTCCAAAAGGGCTAATAAACTAACATTCGTTCGCCAATTAGGATGGCGAATGTGTGTAACCAAAATATTGAAAAGTGGAATTCGCCACATCATATGGCGAATGTGGCCAAATTTTGAATTTATTAAAATCTGATTATAATATAAATGAAAACATGGAAACCCTAACACAATGCCCACATTCGCCAATTGGGATGGCGAAGTCATTACAACTTACACTTATTTGCCAACTGATGTGGCGAATTTCATTTTTTGATTTCCGTTTTACACACTTTCGCCAATTGGGATGGCGAACGGACATTTTGAATTTTTTTTTCAAATCTACAATATATTGATAAATACTGTTTAATATATAGTTATTCTAAAAAAAAAAGTTCATCAAACGTGTGATACTTATAAGAAAAAATTCCGAAAAAAAAAAAAAAAGACCTTTTTATATTGATCTCAGAATTGATGATTCAACAATTTTAATATAAATAAAATTACAAAAAATTGAAACAAAATTACTAGAACAAAAAAGTGATATATTTTTTTAAATTAATTTTTTTATTAGTCATGATTAGAATTAAAACTCATGATATACAGATATTTAACCCATAAATCATAAATATATTAATAGAACTACATATAAATCGGGGCCACATTGTGGGTTTGGATTAGAAAATGGACTAATCGATGTCTTCATGACATAGAGACAGACTTTGAGATCACGAGATGATGTGTATTGTATTGTAATGTATGTGTTGTCCTCTATGACAAATGACCAAAAGGAATGAAAGGAAAAAGCTATGTATTATATTATAATTGTTTTTTTGGGATAAGTTTGAAAATAAAAATAAAAATAATTTCCATATTATGTATAGATGTGGTGGAGAGAAATTAGCATTCTAATACTTAAATCAAAGAGAATAAAAAATAACATATAAGAGATTATATATATATATATATATATATATATATATATATATATATATATATATATATATATATATATATATATATATATATATATATATATATATATATATATATATATATATATATATATATATATATATATATATATATATTGTAATATTAATCCTTATTTGGCATGGGATTATTGTCAACATAAGACTATGTTTTTCCATTTTAAAACATTAAGATTTTAATATTTAAAGTTAGCTATGATTTGTCTAATAATTGTGTCTTTGACATTATTGCATGTCTTGTAATTTTTTATAGGGTTTCCTTAGTTTGTTAACATGTTTTATATTATAAATATAGTAATATAGATTAGTGTTACAATTGATTCAAGTTCAACGCCTATACGTACATACAAAAAGTGGTTACTACAAAATAATATATATATATATATATATATATATATATATATATATATATATATATATATATATATATATATATATATATATATATATATATATATATATATATATATATATATATATATATATATATATATATATATATATATATATATACTATATATATATATATATATATATATATATATATATATATATATATATATATATATATATATATATATATATATAGGCTCAAGTTGTGGTGATGAAAGATTTCAATAATGGTTTGGGAGGTGGTTTAAAATATTGTCATACACGCAAAGTCATAACATGGGTCATAAATTACATTTTTTTTTCTTAAATTGTAATGGGCTATAATTTAGTACTAGATTTCCTATTAAGTTAAATTAATAGAATTTATTAATTTTTGTTAAATCCCTATGCCTAAATTAATATTTTTCATATGTAAAATAATATGAATTGAACATTTATGGATTTTTTTTTCTGTCAAGGAAAACTTGTTAAAAGTAATACTAGTATTTTATAAAAATATTATTATTATTATTATTATTATTATTATTATTATTATTATTATTATTATTATTATTATTATTATTATTATTATTATTATTATTATTATTATTATTATTATTATTATTATTATAGTATTTTTGAGAGCATAATTGTTATATATTGGAAAGAGATAATAATGGGAGTCACGTTTTGTCAAAAAAAAAAAAGAGAAAAATGATGGGTCATGTTTGACTTTCTATTTGTTACTAACTTTTTCCTAAAAAGAGGCATTATTGAAAGAAGAAAAACTCCGCAACAGATTTCGACCCAATTATGATAATATGCCCCTTTGTAAGAATTTATAGCATATTTAATTGTTAGTATTAGTGAAGTTTTTGGGGCCTAAATCAATTAGAAGCTAGTTTATTTGGACCTTAATGTATAAATGGTCTTATCCTTTAATTAGGTTGAAATAAATAATGATATTTTTAGCTTCAAATAAATAATGATATTTTTAATGCATCTTATATATTATTAGAATACTATATAAAAATATCTTTATGTTCGGACGCACTTCAAATACAAACATTTATGATTAATTTTATGAGTTAATTCCTAAGAGTGTGACTTTTTAAGATTCAAAGATGCATCTCTATAAACTGTTCGTAGATGCATTTCTGTAACATATTAAAATAGAAACAAAAAACACAAAGTTAAAAAGTTGTATTTTGACAAAATAAAATTACCATTCGTAACATAAAATCAGCATTACATAGATGATGTTAATGTAAAATCAAACATCACATTTCAATATCTATGTCGATGCTTCAACATCTTCACAATATTTTCGACCGATCTTGAAATCACCGCTTCCACCTTGATTGAAACATTTGTTTCGAAACGAAAAAAATATATTCCACATAGCCCTTACATCTGCATCCATCTTGATCTCATAGCCTAAATCAATTGACGGTGAATGGTACTCGAACTTCACAATTTTTCGATTATCTCTGTAAGGTAGGAGATTAATTATGCATTTCGTGTTGCAGATCTGCAAAAGGAGTGTACTCATTAATCTTAGAGTATTGTCTGGGTGTTGTGCTAGAAAAGGAGACATTTGCGACATACCAGATGATGTTCATTTGCAACAATTTGCGACATTAATGTTTGTATGAGACATGATACAAGAGTCTATATTTATAGTACTTATATAGAAATATGGAACTCAAAAATTATATCTTGTATCATTAGAGGTTTCAAAGATACATCTCTGTTACCACCCCATTCTCTTATTCAAAAGATGCATCTTCAGAACCTCTCATGATCCAGATAGAAAACAAAAACTATGTGTTTTGTTTGACAATTGGATAATTTTTTTTGTCAAACATCAAAATGTATTAAAATATTTGAATTGTATATATTACACTTCATTAATATTAATACACAATTACATATAATTAATTGATTATGAAAAACTATAACGAATTGAAAGATTTGTAGTCGGATAAATCTATAAGTATGGGTGGTTCCCCCTTTGACTTTTGTGCATTTGATTCTCTTTCAATGTCGCTCAATTTGGTGAACTCTTGAATCCTCTCCATAAATTAGTCCGGCCAAGTCTCAACTTTTGTTGTTGAATGATTTGTCCACTCCACTGATGTAAGTGGTATATGGCATTCCAGTTTCAAATAAACTAGAACAAAGTGTCGTGATTTTGAAAGCTACCCAATACCCATAATACGATCATTTGGATTTTGAGGTGGGACGATGCACAGTGGGAAAAAAAGTATCTGAAAATTTTTCTTTCGACATATTTTAACAAATCTGGATATTTGTCACACACCTTCCTAAAATGTATAACAGAATCAACGTATAACTCTTTAGAAGAAGAATTTACTATAACATTCCATTGCATCCATTCTTCAAAATCCCGCCCCAAACCTCCGAAATATGCATCTCCGAAATATCCACTAGGTTGCTCAAA
The DNA here is from genome assembly GCA_963859935.3 of Lathyrus sativus. NCBI lineage: Eukaryota > Viridiplantae > Streptophyta > Magnoliopsida > Fabales > Fabaceae > Lathyrus > Lathyrus sativus. The sequence continues at coordinate 35,700,715 of OZ012741.1, read as the reverse complement.
TATCAATATATTTATTGAAAATACCTGGAGATACATCTCTGTCATACCCCAAATTTGTCCTACATGTATGTCATTTTCATCTGTACATCCATCCACTAACCATTATTCAAAAATAAAAAAAAAATAAAAAAAAATATGATGTTGATTTCATTCCTTCTTATTCAAGTGGTTACAAGGAGGAGTTAGGTTTTAGGCAGGGCTGTCAGATCAGTTGTGCATGCAGTATTGATTAAAGTTTAGATGGTTCTGATTAAATCTTGATCAGTCAGGCAAATGTGTATTTCATAATCAAAGCCATGGTATGCACAAGTCAGATGATGTGTGTGTGAGGACTTAAGCAGGATTTATGCCAATGTAAGTCATATGGGTGTGAATCAAATTCAAGTGCTAAATTGTTTTCAATTAGGGTTTCACACAGTATGTGGAGATCCTTGTTTTAGGTCATAATTCTTATTGTCAAGACTTATTCATAATTTTGTTCAAGAAGGGTCAAGGTGAAGATTGTTGTCCAAATGAGTTAAAATACAAGGATCAATTCAAGACTTTATTTCATATGAAGATCGAAAGTTACAAATCACAAATTTGGCTAGAGGTGCATCATGGTTCATATGGAGAGTGTGAGATGCAAATAAGACTTTTTGAAGTCCAATTCCAAAATTCATTTCAACATCCATAAATTATAAAGCCCATTATCATTTGATGATTCAAAAACCATGACTATATAAATTCATTATCTTTTTCTGTACCATATGTTATACAAAAAAAAAATGTACATATTCAAGCCTTTTTTTAAGAGATCCATTTATCAATTTCCAAAAAAAAAACACAAAACCCATCATTTTATCATCATTATTTTTTGGAGGCCCATTGTACATAACCAAATAATTACACAAACAAAAAAACCCATTAAAATACAAATAGAGACAACAAACCATATGCTACATGATTCCAAATATATTAGCAGTCATCAAAACAATAACAGGATCCACACATACACCAATATGCCACGAATTGTAGAAACCACATCACCAATTTTCTTTTGCAAAACAATTGCAATGTAACTACACAATACAACATAGATTCCTCAGCAACCCGCGAACCACGTCACGCTGCATCCACAAAACCTCTAGCCTTCATGATTTCAATTTCCACAACAAAAAACCTGCCACAATGTATCGCACCACATCCTAACCTGCAGACCATTACACACGAAAACCTACCAACCAAGTGTACGACAAAAAACAACAACCTGCACTCTCCAATAAAGCTCCACGTTTTTCCTTTAATTGGGGGAGGAGTCACCATAAAATCATGCTTCTCCATTTATCTGCCTTTCCTCAACTTTCTTCTACCCTCAAGCCAACCTTTCTCCAAACTCAACCTTCTTCTTCAATCTGGAAAGAACAACAAACCTTCACAAATTCTTCATATAATATTCCTCCCACCTAAAACTGTAAATAAAAAAACCATAAAACCAAAGCCATTTCTAAACAGAACCGAATAAAATAATTATAGAAGAAGAAGAGTGATTTGAAACCCACAAAGCGAATCAAAATCGAAACTCGAAATCACAACACAAACCAAGCAAACCCAAAACAATTTTGGATCTGAAAAGGGAGAAACGATATTGAGGTGGAAATCGAGTGAGAGATCTGGATTCACGAAGGTTGAGACACACCATTTTTTTGGATTCTTGTATCATACTGTTGTTCTTTTCCATTTCCATAGTCGTCTTCTTTACTTCGTCCCTCATGACCTTCTTATTAGTGTTTTGTTTTAAGAAAAATAAATATGCTATGACCTTTTGCCCTTAAGCTTGTTTTAAACTGAGCGTGCCTTTTATTTATTTATTTATGGAATCATGCTGCTTTTGTATGGATCTGGCCCGATGAACTTGGTGTTATCAGCACATACTTTTGTTTTTTCCACCCGTTCACCTTCATGAGGAATGGTCCATAAGGCCTATAATGATTCTTAGCTTTTTTTCTTTTATCGTGTTTTGATTATGAAGGGTGGATAAGTGGGCTCAAGGCCCATGATGATTCCACCTATTTGTGTACTCCAAAATCCGAACGCACCCACCAATTTTAATTATTTTTTGTTTAATTAATGTTTTTTCTTAAGTTCTATTATTTTTTGTTGATAATTGTGTTTTAATGTTTGATAATATATTGCTAATTATTTTGGTAAATAATTTTGTAAGCATTTTGTTAATTACTTTGATTAATGCTTTGTTAATAACTTTCTTATAAATTTTATTAGTTATTTATTTTGTTAGTAATTTCATTAAAGTTTTTTTTCATTAGATGTTTTGTTAAATATCATTTTAGTTCCTCAAAGCTTTATTCAATCACATTTTTTGCCTTTATTTCTTGATTTATTCTTTCATTTTTACCTTGATTCCCATCTTCAATTTTCTTTTTCGGTTTTACTTTTGGTCAATGAAAGTCTAAAATCATAGATTTTATTCGATTTATCAATTTAAAGTCTTGATTAAGATGAGACTGTTTTTATTGATTTATTTCATTTCCTTTTTCATTTTGTTCCATGAAGTCTTTTTATTCGTGAATGTTGATTATCGAAGTTATTTAACCTTCATTATTTCAAATCTGTAGTGAATGATCATCGAGATCATTTTCTATACTTTGGGATCGTGATAGGTTACCTTCAATTAATTAACACAAAATTGTGATTAAGACGAGAACATCCGCTTTTCTTTTCGTGTGGCACTATTTCTTTGGAGTATGATTCTCAATATCATTTCTTCATCGTGTTTTAGCATAAATATCAACTTGTGCGACCTCCTATAGTATGATCTTCGTCATAGATCGTGCTACGACGGTTTTGCGCTACAGTTGACCCGATTCAAAGCAATAATGACTAACCATTAACTTTAATTTCCGTCAACATACTCTTGTTTTAATTTCAGTCAATATATCTTGATCTTATTATCACTGTTCATATACTATTGATTATATTATCTTGATATTATCTTGTCATATTTATCATACTGTTCATATCATATTCATCTTGTTCATATCTTATTCATACTAATAAAAAACACAATAAAACAATCGAAACCCTAAAAGCCTAAATTGGTGGATTGTGGTAACTTTTCTGAGCAACAGAACTTTGACTTTGTACAGAAACCCTAACTTTGAGGTTTTGTCTGAGTCTCGCTCAAGGCTTAGCTTAGGACACCTCGCACACATACGACTTCCTCTTGGGCTACTTTACAATGACCCTTTTTATTTCGTGCAATCCCGTGTAACTTACATGTACCCCCTCTCCCATTTTGATGTACGCATTCGTATTGCTTTGATTGTGGTTTGTTTACTAGGAG